>WIUT01001917.1:0-26642 GCA_010645135.1 Tetragonula clypearis
TTATCATTTGTTGTTTTGTTTCCGTTTTCTTTATTATTTAATATAATAAATCATCTAAATTATATCCCTACATATATATATATATATTTAAATATCAAAGTTTATAATATCCTGAACATTGAAATAAAACATCGCGGTTCCTCTACGCGAGACACTCGCAGTTCGATAAATGTCTCGCAGTCGCAGAGTTTGATCCATGTCTTGCACTAAGAATTTGATCCGCAGCTCAGGCCGAACTTGTAAAATAAGTAAAATGAAATAATAATTTACTTCGAAGGAATCTCGATACTTCTTGAAATGAAGTTAAATTTCTCGTGCACGAAGGGTTAATGTCTTTTCAATTCTTCTCAAATGTATTCGAAACTATTCGAGAAAAAAGGGAACTATGGTAGGAATAGAAAACGAGGAGGGAAAAAAGTTTGGCAGAGAACAGAGAAGAAGAAAAATTTACACGTGTTTACATGATGTTCGGCGCGATCGAATAGCTATGTTTGAGATACAATTAAAAGAAGTGGGAGGAAGGGAAAAAAAAGGGAAGAAGAAGAAAAGAAGCAAGAGGAACGAGCCGAGTGACCGAGCGAGCTCCGCCCTCCACCCTCTGTCCTTTCGAACCTTGTGGCCTTTCAAATCGAGTAAAACGAACTGTAGTCAAAGAATCGTAGCTATTACAGTCGGTGAAAAAAGTATTGGCACGCCTAGTCTTTTGGTGACATTTTTATGAGAACAAATGACGTATGAAAATCTGTTATAGTACGTATAAAAATAATATAAAAATACATAAATTAAATAGAAATATATAAATATATATTTTATATATATATATATATATTTAATATATAAATGATTTATGGCAAGTATAAAATTTATTATATACTTTTATATAATAAATTTATTATATCCAATAATGAGTTATGCAATAATAATACGAGTAATAGTATATTTTGCAACTCGAATAACATTCCGTCAATGCAGATCGATTGAAAATAGTAAGTGTAATTACTCGATAATTCTTTGACTCTCGAATTCTTATATTATTATTCTACAACTCACTATTGGAAACTACTACATTTGAATATAGTGAATTATTTATGGAAACAGATTTCGCTGATGTATCATTTTGTTTTCGTAAAAATGTCGTGAAAAGCTAGGTGTACCGATACTTTTCTCACTTCCACTGTATCATCTCTCTCACGTTCAAAGATACAAACACGATAAACTGGAGAAAGAAAACGAAAAAAGAATAAAATGTTAAATTAGGATTGAAGATAGGACAGGACTATTAATCATCCGGACATCGCGATCGATCTGACAGAGATACAGGCATCCGGGGTTTTTTTCCACGTATTTAGCGTAAGGCATGACGTGAAACTAAAACTCATCGACGATGAGGCTGGAAATAGCTCACGAAAATATTCGAACATTTTTATGCACATTACTACAATTGTTTATTTCATTATAAAACTAAGCGATGAATGTAATTAATTTTCATAATTATTAATATTAACTATTAATAATCATTATGATTACCAACGTGGTTAGAAATATTAGTACAACAATTATAACAACACGAAATTAAATTAACCATCAGCTGTGTGAAACATTTTGAAATTTCATCAGTAATTATACGAGAAACGATTATATGTCATGAATATATATTGGCAAAATTTGAAACCAGTTTTAAAAATGGAATGTTGTATTAATTAAGTGTCAAAATGTTTTACGCAATGTGCATAATATATTCACGAAAAACGATCTCACCGCGGTATTTAATGAAAATATCAAATTGCTCCACGTGACACACGTAAAATGAACTTCTATAAATGTTCCAATGTTTTATAATAATGAACGTTTGCATAAAAAGTCCGAATCGAGCCATTTGGAAATGACACATTTCGGTAACATGTTCAAGGACTCTCGGCTAAGTGATCGATTATTATTAGCAATTCCGGTTTTCACGGGAAACGATCGTTATTAGGAACGCGTATGTCGGCGATGAACTAATCTTTATGACGTTAATAGCCATCGGTGTTTAGAGCATGCTCAAGTTCCGTGATCTTACCAGCGATGGAGTTAAAAAGTCATCCTCGACGTGTTGAACGAAAGATATTCGTACAATTTGTACGAATGTCTGTTCAGAACGTTCTCGAACTGAATATACAACAGTTTTTCGGTGGTAACATCTTTATTTTAAGACCAAATTCAGTTACTATAAATATCTTTTTTTATTTAGCAACCACAGTGAACTTTAACCCTTCACATTTTGACGATATTTAAAAATACTGCTTTATATCGGTAAAAAAATTTATATCGGTATTTAACTATTCTTGCTTCGTGTGATAATGCGTTTTTTCCTTTCTGGTTAACCCTCAAGTGGACTTTCATAATTTATACTAAATTGGTAAATGAAAATTCCTTGCATCATTAGAAACATAAGGTGATAATATTGGAGAATTACATAAATCTTCAAATAATAACATCAACGCGTAATTATTAGTTTGAAGTTAGAAAAGGTTGCAACGGCCCCAATAATTCATTTAGGAATTAAATATAATTACATAAACACAGTAGAGTCTCTCTTATTTATCGTAAATCTCTATTTTCCAATATCTGGAAATATTGCTCGAACAAAATGTCTATCGATGAACTTGAAACTCATCTGCTACATTCTATTACTATACTCCATTTTCTAATATCTGTCGAATAGTACATTATTAGAACAAACTGTCTGTCGATAATTAGACTCATCTTAACATTCACTCATCTTAACTCATCTGCTACATTCTAGCATTCTATTACATTCAAATCTTGTAATATTAAAATATTCGAGAAATAGTGAATCAAATGAGGCAGACTCCTTAAATTTATGTTTACTGTAATTTAACAAAGGTAATTTAACGACATAAAAATTTATTAAAATTACGTAGATAAATTGACGCCGGACATAAAGTATTAAAACATTTAATATTCGTTTGTCAACAGGGTACATTCGAAGTTTACCGATTTTATTTTGGTTCGTCACAATTCTTAAACGCGCGAGAATGTTTTACACGTTGATAATTTTACAATTTATCTTTATTTTTTATTACGAAATCATACTTCACTCTACGTATAAAATTTGACTTCAGTCGATTATTCCGTCTCTAAAATTGAAATTGCCTACGGACTAGGAACTCGAGCTTCGTGGATGTGAAAATGCAATATGACAAGTAAAATGACAAAGTAATTTTGAACAACCGCGAACGATTTCAGACTTTTTCAGCTTTTTTTGTACAAAGAGAAGACCACTTAAAAGTAGAATATTAAAAAGCAAAATTACATTTATTCGCGAAATTTTTTAGCAAACGGTATCGGACTGGAATTTTTTTTCTTTTTTTTTTTTAATGTGTGGAATCCGTGTAGAACAGATGATGTGGCATGATTCGAGTTGTTCGCGGATACAGATATCCCCATCGAGGGAACGGCGTACTTGTCGCGTGAAACGTGTAATCGCCGAGTGAAACTTTCACGCGATCCCCGACCTCGGTTTCGCCGTTTAAATCGTACCGATACCGACTCATTTCGGTAAGTAACTGTAAACTCGTAGTTCGCGGATTTAACAGATTTGAAATTGACGACGTGACCGTTGCGTCATTCAATATTTATCTCTATTTAATAATTAAAGGCACGACCTCTGCGTCATCGACGGAGACGAACAATTTGTTGTTCAATTTTTTGATTGGAAAAAGTCGTTCTATTAATGGAAGTCAATTGTATAATTATATAATATACCTAAAGTATTGGATAATGATTAATATTAATATCATAAATTAATTGTTAATACGCACCGCGATAGATTGGGCACGTGTGTTTCTGTTATTATAAATAGAAAAGAAAAACAATTTAGTGAAAAGAAAATGCTAATGGAGTGCAAAGAGACAACTACAAACTACGTTTGTAATATCTGTGAATGGAAGCTAAGATGTTGAACTAAATGTTTCATACAAATGTTGAAACAAATGTTTCGTATCTTAAAAATTCAAATACGGTAGAACTCTATTTATACAATTGATTTATACAATTTATTGTTAGATAAGTAATTTATAATAATTCGAGTTCATATAAACAATTGCTCGTTCATATAATAAATACCTAAATCAGAGATCACAATTATTAATAATCATTATTAATCATTAATAATTATTAATTATTAATGATTATTAATAATAATTGCTAATAATTAAAATAAAAAAGTGTTATAGGATAGTAATTATTTTTTCAACTAAAATGTCTTTAATATAGGTGACTGAAAATTTTTTTCTTTAAATACTTCGTTGCTACCTCAATGACGAGAAAATTTCATTTTTGGTTACTATAACAATTATCAGCGAGAAAAACTTTGTTTTGGTTGCTCGTAACAATCATCGATCAGGGAAATTTATTCTGATGCTTGTTTCTTCGTTAACCTGACATTAAAAGTGCTAAATAATACTTTACGCTATTATTATAAGCGATCGAAATAGAATTAAATAATTATTATCGGCAATAAAAAAAAAAGTTTTCAATCACTTGTAAATATCACGTATGTCAAGCTTTTGGACGCCCTTAAAGAAAAATATACTAACACCTTTCAAGTTAAAGTTACATCAAACAAGTTAAAAATTATGTTCGAAAACACTAACAATTTCGCACACTTTAAACATATCTGCCAAAAAGAAAACATAGAGTTCCACATACGTTAAGTACGGAAAAAACAACAACTGTAGTTCTTGAAGGCCTTGTAAAACCAGAAACAAGGATATGCAACAGTATTAAAAATCAGGGCTTAAACAATGCACCCTATACAATGCACAAAAGTCACATTTGCACCCGGGACTTCACTAGCCCAAATTAATCACATCAGGTACATAGACAATATCAAAATTTATTAGGAGAGATTCGAATCACACAAGCCCACCATTCAATATTTCCATTGTCAAGCAAACGGGCACACCTCAGCAAACTGAAACAAAAAAGCAATTTGCGTCAAACACGATTCCAGAGCTTGCAAAGAAACACTCGATATACCACCCACCTGTGTAAATAACTGTAAGTAACTGCAAGGGAAACTACCCCTACCAAATTACTCAAAATGTCAAAGCTTTACTAGCTTTCCTCGTAAAAGAAAACACTTACACAAACAAAATTCAAACAGTATCCCAATCGCCGCCAACCACCCTACACTCACAACATTTGCCACCATTCCCCCCAGTAATGCTCCCTAAACTTTCTCCTCTACTCTCTCCATATACGGACTAGAACAAAGCCTATCGTACGCACAAATACTAACGCAAGAGTCACAACATTCTCCTACGCGAATAAATCAATATAACTATCCAGACATCTCAGATCAAATAGACCGATTAAAATCAGCAGATCTTGATCTCTTCCTAAAAATTATCTCTCTAATACAGAAATATTATATAAAATGCACCAACAATCTGAATAGAGTAAGAGCACGCAATACTCATAGTAAAAGAACTCGAAAATGGACACTCATAATAACACACTGAAATTCACATTATGGAACGCTACCAGCGTAAAGAACAAAACTCTCGAGCTGCACGAATTCCTCACAACACGGATATAGCCCATGATTACTAAATCATGGTTAACATACTACGGGCACTTTTAAACTCAAGAATTACAATATTCTACAGAAAAAATTGACTACCTTACTACTTCCAAAAAGCCCATACTTCTAGCTATACGAAATGAAGACATCCCCCCACAACCCACTTCTCCCAAAATAGAATGTATATCGGTACAATTAAAAATCACACCCACATTCATCAGTGATGCCGCTTACATCCTACTAAAACCAAAATTAGCCCATCTAGACAGCATCATTCCTCTTCATAGAACTGAATACCCATCAGAGGAGATTTTAACGCTAAACACCGCCTCTGGAACAATCTAAATAGAAACGCTAATGGTTCGGTCGTTAAAAATTATTCTGAAGTTAAGAATTATTTGATAATACACAGTCCAATACAGACAACCTAACTGCACATCCAATATCGATATATTCTTTTTCAATGTACCATACCTTTACAAATACCAAATTATCGATGACCTACCATTTTCCCGTACTATATATATACACAAGACGGAAAGAAGATCAACAATGACCGAACACACCAATTGGACCGCATATGCTAAACTCTGCAACAAAAACAACACAAATCCAAATTTAACTAACAAACACGATGTCGATTCAGAAATTCAAACCCTCGTACCATATTCAGAAGGCATTCCGCAACACCGCAAAAGTAATATCGGCCTCGCTGCTTTTACAAATAATCAAAGACAGAAACAAAATGAAAAGAAAATACCAAAAGACCGGCAATTTGTTTTATAAACTCCAAAGAAACCTCACAGCCAATAATACAGAAAAGAATAATCCTTGCGAAAAACAAAACTTGGCAGCAAAAGTTTGCAAATATAGAGCTAGTAAATATACACCGATCCCCCACTCTGGCAAACCTGTAGAATCACTGGAGTCTCCAAAACGAAAATCCCAATTGTTCTACAGAACAAAATACCATTCTTTACACTGACAAGGAAAAAACTGAAGGCTTCGCTAGAAACTTTGAACAGACACATTTGAACGCTCATGACACACACTCTCCTCTAGAACAACAAATCTAACAAAAAGCACTGTTCATCAGAGAAATCTCTCCACCTAGTCAAAAGCTCATATTTTGCACGCCAAAAATGATCAAAGACATAATCAAGAAACTTAACTTCCTAACTTAAAAAATCTACCGAACAAATCAATTATCCAACTCTACTATATCTATAAAGCCTGCCTCAAACCCGTCTGGAAAATGGCCAAAATCATACTTAAACAAGCAAAATGCATTAATAGTTACAGACCAATCAGTCTTCTTAATATCTTTGGGAAATTACTAGAAAAAATCATCTATCACTACCTCCACAAACATATAAACTATAACCATGTCATAATACCACAACAATTCGGTTCGATTGAGACACGAACGCTCATGTATACAACTACAGCGGATAACAGAACATATCATCATTGAATGTAATAAAAATAGAATCACGCAACTTCTACTCTTAGATCTCCGCAATAGAAATGTTTATGTCTCACTAAATGGCATAACTTCAACATCTGGCTCAAACATCTGTGCTGGAGTTTTCCACAGAAATCCGTACTTGGCCCTCTTCTTTTTATTATTTATATGAATGATCTTAGACCATAAACCAAAATACACACAGCCTCATCATGGAACGCAGAAAAAGCTACATCATATATACGGAATCATAACCTACTACAAGGACATTACATATCCAGCATTATTAGTGATACATACAGCGATTCGATTCATCAGCGACACACAGAGCTCGTTGTATCAGCATTCGATTACTTGGTACATATGATATCAGTCATCATTCGCATATTCGTATCTCTGGTTGTGTTGGATGACCAATCGGCTTGACAATATTGGTTCAGTGCTAACACTGAATCAGTAATAGTCACTTTTACTATGACTTGTAAATAATTAGTCAGAAGGGCAAAATCCAGTAGTTGGTCAATTCTTTTCCCCTTCTTTTCTTCCTGATAAACCGAAATATAAAAAGAATGCCGGAAAGAAGCAAAAGTCTTACTTTTTCACCAAGTCAACAGAAGATTTTTGTACACGATTCTTTTATCACGGTTGCAACGTAGAATAAAACTGTTTGAAAAATTGTAAGTGTTGTTCCATTACGCGGAATACAACAGTTGTACATTCATACACCTTACAATCTACTTTTGATCCGCGAGTACAGTGACATCATTGAAAGGTGTCATTCGAAACAGAACAGTTCATTGACGGATACTCAACCCTATCCTCAAGGACACATTTCGTATTCGTATCTGAAACGAACAAACCTATAACTGGAAGTCCCATTCTGTGAAGACGTTCCAGCCCAGGGTAATCTGACCAAGGAAGAGCCAGCCATAATCCAGGCCTGCTGTATCGCAGAAAAATTTACCCAATGGAATACAGCGCAAAAAAGGAAACTCAAAAGAGAAAAAATCAAAATCGTAGCTACCCGAAGACGGTCAACATCGCTCTCCGATTCACCTCCAGTGACCAAAATTAACAAAATAGAAGATATGGATATCATAAATCCGACTATCCAAACTAATAATAGGTTGAGCTTATTTGCCGAATGCTATATAACACAACAAGATAACTCAATTTGAAATCCCTCAAAGGTAACACCTCTACACGTGTAAACACAACACTCAACAAAATTCCAACAGTTACAAAACCACAGAACATTAAACCGCCGTCCATCTACGTACATGGAAAAATAAATCATGCCAAACACCTCGATGCTCTTCAAGAAAAATGCAATAATGCTTTCTAAGCAAAATTTGTCTCTAACAAACTTAAGATTATATTCGCAAACGACTTTGCGGAATTCAAAGCTATTTGCCAGAAGGAATATCGAATACCACACGTACACTGTTAGTGCAGAAAAAACAACCACTGTAGTTCTTAAAGATCTTATAAAGCTTCCAGAAGCTAGAATCTGTAAGCTTTATATTGATAGTATCAAAAATCAGGGACTAAACTCCATACAATGCACAGAAATCTCAACCCAGGAAAAGCCAACTAACACAAGCACTAAAACAAGGCATAACTTACTAATACCTCAACAACCATAACACCTTCCTTCGCCAATAGACCAACACAACAATCCAGATCTCACTGAACAAATAGACCAACTTAAATCAGCAGATCTCGGCCTTTTCTAAAGGTCATGAGGACCTTATTTTTCTTAAAAATTATCACCTTAATATAAAAATATTATATAAAATACCAACAATCTGGAGAGAATCAAAGCGACAATACAAATAGTAAAAGAATTAGAAAATGGTCACTCATAATAACATATTGAACATTATCTTATGGTACGCTACCAGCGTAAAAAACAAAACCTTTGAACTGCATAAATTTCTCATCGGCCACAACACTGACATAGCTATTATCACCGAAACTTGGCTACAGCCCTCAAACGCCCTCAAACTCAACAATTACGATATTTATAGAAAAGATCGACTTTTAAAAACCCAAGAAGAGGGGTACTCATAGCCACGCGCAAAGATATTCAAGTAGAAGATACAATCCACTTTCTCGAATATAGAATTTTTCAATTAAATTAAAAACCACACCTCCACTTTACCATATGTGCCACATACCAAACCAAATAACCCAATCCGACCTAGACAATATCATCCCCTCACATAACACTGGTCACTTCCTTATTGGAGATTTCAACGCCAAATACCACATCTATCTGAGATAGAACCTCAATAGAAATGCTAACGGATCGGAACTTAAAGATTATCACATCATATACAACCCAACCTATATTCACAGACAACCGAACTGCACCCATTCTAACAGAAACATCTTTCTTTCCTACCTTTACAAATACGATACCATCGACGACCATTATATTATTTTCTAATCACATTCCAATAGAACTGTTGTTACACTTGTACAGGACTGAAAGAAGACCAACAATTACAGAACACGTCGACCTGCCAAATTCTGCAACAAAATTAACTTAAATCCACACCTAATAAACAAACTTGATGTAGACACAGAAATCAAAACTCTTACGCACCACATTCAAAAGTCATATCGACGCACCACATTCCATCCAACCAATAACACAAGCCCTATCATAGACTCTGACCATAAAAGATCGAAACATAGTGCGAAGAAAATATCAAAAAACCTGCAATCCATTTTACAAACTCCAAAGGAACATCCTCAGAAAAATAATACAAAAAAAAAAAAAAATAATTAAAGCAAGAAACAAAACCTGGCAGCAAAAACTCTCGAACGTTAAAAGCACAGATTCCACTCTCTGGCAAATCTACAGAATCACCAGAGGTTCTAAAAGCAAAATCTCTGTCTTACAAAATACAGCACAATATTATCCACTATTCCGACACGGAAAAATCAGAAGCACTTACCCGAAAATTTCACCAAGTTCACTTAAACGTTCAAAATACTTACTTCTCGCTTAAACAACAAATTCAACAGAAAATAAAACTACTCAAAGCATGTCCTCAAAACTTCTCATTCTGCACCCCAAAATCATCAAAAATATAATAATAAAGCTCCTGGTCCAGACAAGATAACTGCCATAAAACTAAAAAAACCTGCCAAAATCAATACAACTCCATTACATATATAAAGCCTGCCGCAATCTTGCTTACTTCCCAACTGTATGGAAAATCGCGAAGATTATACCGATATTAAAACCCAGGAAACCCGCTACTACCACCAAACCTATCAGCCTGTTAAACATTCTTGGAAAAATACTCGAAAAGATCATTTATCATCGCCTTCTTACCCACACTGAAAAATTCCACATTCTCATCTCGCAACAATTTGACTTCCGACATAAACATTCGTGCATTCACAAACTACAACAAGTCACTGAACATATCATCATTGAACGAAATAAAAACAGAACTACTCAACTCGTACTCTTGGATTTGCAAAAAGCCTTCGATGTAATCTGGCACGCCGCTCTCTTAACAAAATTAAACGACATGAATTTTCCAGTACACCTTATAAATAACTAGTTACTTCGATAACAAAAAGTTCTACATATTAATAAACGGTTTAATATCATCAACAAAAAACGTCTCAGCCGGCGTCCCCTAGGATTCCATTCTTAACTCCCTGCTCTTTATTCCATATATCAACGATCTTCCCAGCACAACAAACACTCATACCGCCATATATGCTCATGATACCGCCTTGTATGCCTCCTCATGGAATCCAGACAAAGTTACATCATACTTACAAAACCACATAGACATATTGCAAAACTATGTCACAAACTGGAAACTAACAATCAACCCCGAGAATACTCAAGCCATCTCTTTCGCTACAAAGAAAAACCTCAAGCTAAAACCAATGACAATTGCCAGTCACCACATCACATGGTCCCCCACAGTAAAATACCTTGAAATCGTTCTTGACTCCAAAATCACTTGGTATCCCGCAACACGAAAAAGAGCACACTTGACATATCACGCACTTCGAAGAATCTATCCATTAATATAAAAAAAAAAAAAAAAACAGTAAACTTAAGGCACACATCAAATTAAACTTGTATGAAACATGCATAAGACCAATCATTACCTACGAGCACCAAATCTGGGCCGCCGCAGCTAAAACATACATAAACAGAATACAACGAATTCAAACAACAAACTCTTCCGCAACATTCTCAATAAACCAAATGACATCCCCATCAAACAATTACACGCTAGTACCAACATACCTACCATCCTAACTTACCACATATAAAACATCTTATCACTTTAATTCAAAATTCAAATCCAATAATCATATGTTAAATGCAGGTTACAGGAATACTCCACCTTCAGGGACTACATACTTAAGGGGGGGGGGGAGAAATGGGATAAATACTTAAGGGGAAGTAAGAAACTAAAACTGGAAACTAAAACTCAAGCTGTTACCTTTACCATTAAGAAAAATATTACACTAACGCCAATCATAATCGCCGGCCAAAACATTACCTGGACCTCTACGCTAGAATACTTGAGAGGGAATACATTTTATACTTCAAAATTACATGGGCACCCGCCATATACAAAAGATTTCAATTGGCATACCATAGAAAATATCTCAATCTCTTCTTATCTCAAGAAACAGCAAACTCAAGACAAACATCAAACCTATATAAAACCTGCATAAGACCCATTATCACGGGCATTAAATCTGAGCCGCTGCCGCTAAATCGTATATGAACAAAATTCAGAAAACTCAAAACAAGTTCTTTAGAATGATCGTAAATAAACTCTACGACACTTCTATCAAACAATTACATTACAATTACATGACAAGAATTTATCAGAAACTCACTATCACCCGAATCACCAAAACCTACTTATCCGAAATATTGGCAACTACGATGTTACCTGTATCTCCATAAAAATCAGGACTAGGCTACCAAAACAAGTCTCTAGACACATGTAACACCAGACTTCACATACTCAAGATCATATACAAGTTGAGCAGGTTTTTTGAAATTTTTCTTCTGCAACTCCTACCTACACTAAGCATTTTAACTTACAAATAACTCCGTAAGTTATATGTTTAATACAGGGATCCTGCACTCCAGGAATTGTAGAGAAAAATACTCAAGGAAAAAAAACGACAAGTTCATTCGCGGTTCTTCTCTTTATTTCCCTTGAATTGTATTGTCTATCGATCAAGCCGAGAATAATCTCCGTTGTAACAAAGTGTACGCTATTTTGCTAAACTGCGCTCCCAGGAAATAAAAAGCGAGGACTCGGGAGGCTCGAGAGCGTTATTCTGAAAGAACAAAGCGTATAAAGATGGTCGTATTTATTTTTTATTTTTGGCGACGATCGTGCCGGATTCAGACGATTGCTAAAAGAAAAGCACGAGTCGAGAGATGACTAAGGTAAATTTTCGAGAGAGAAACGCGTTGCGTCGTGCGCCACCTTCGCTCGACCATTTAGTCCTCTGCTTGACGCGACGCTCGAGCTTGCCTTTCGATCCTTTCTGTCGCCAATGACCACACGCACAACAATTATCTTTCAGGCACTTTTTAATTTCATTTTTATATATATCCCCTTGACAGAGAAGTGCCACACGAAATTTAGATGATCATTCGAAACGATTAAAAAAGTTCTGTTGTATCAGATTCCCGTGTAAAGAATTACATTTTCTCCTAACTCTAAAACAGTGGTTCCCAACCTTTTTCTTTGGCCTCACCTAAGCATCTCTAAAATCCACCCCTGTGATACATAATTCTTATCATTCAAAAAGTAAACTTTTGAAATTGTGGAGGAAGCTTAAAAAGCCATTAACTTGATCTAAACAAGCTTCCAAAGAACATGACATCCATGAAAGAACATTGCAGTTAAATTTTAAATATTAGAATATGAATACAATTATTAAAACATAAGATTATTAAAATATTACTAAAATATTAGAGTATTATTTAGTTATTAAAATTTGAAATGAAATTTTCATTTAAAGAAATACAAAAAATTCACTGTTAATAACTCATTCTCGAATCGTAGCCCCTCCCCCCTTCGAGTCAAATTGGCGCGCGGGCCCCACGTTGGGAACGCACGGCTCTACAATATCTGAAATGTCTAGAATAGAACAAAGTACTATCATCATGAACGTAGATATGTATATATGAACCATTCAGAAGCCGAAAAATAAAGAAGCAAGTGTTTCATCTCTTGAAAATTAAACTCCAATATCGTGCACTTCAACAATGAAGCTGTGAAACTTGAAGAAAGCCGAGTTAATCTTATCGTTAGTGGAGTTTACCTTTCTTGAGAATTTTATTCATACAACTCGCAGATTTACACAGCGACAATGCGATCGGTAGTAATTTTTACACTTGGATGAATCTCTTCACGCCCATCGGGGCACCTCCCAAATTACGATTTCGTCTCAATCATCTCGATCATCATGATGACAAATCAAGGACTAATCGAAACAGCGATCGATGTTTTCTCGGCGACGAGAACGCGAGAAGGCGATCGAGGAAAAATGGAAGATGTGCACACGCGGTCGCGGAGTTATTAGCGAAGCAAGTGGAAATCGATTAAATCGCTCGTGGACTCGTTCCAGGAATTTTTACCAGGCTGCACGGACGCCGTATCGGACCGCTTCACTCTACTTGCTCGATAGCGCTATTAATTAATTCAACCGGGCCGATTTTTTCCCTCGGCGAATTCTTCTCTCTCTCTCTCTCTCTCTCTGCGAGCGGGTTGTTGCTGCGCGACGCTGCTGCCGTTGCTGCTTGTGCCGCGCTCCTGTCTCGAGACTCGGTGTGTGCTTGGCTCGCTTGCGCGCGAGTACACACGCCGGCCTCTCGCGCGCGTTGCTGCTGCGTCTCGCGCGATTTTCTTCTTTTTCTTTTCTTTCTTTCTTTTCTCCCTTCTTTCGTTTTCTCTCCGCGCGTTTGCCGCGCACACGAGCGCACACGTAGACAACGCACGGCTACGCATTTTTGCGTACGAGGCCAGAGAGAACAGAATACGTTGTGCGGCCTTTACGTACGCCACGTGTGAGGATGGGCTCTAAATCCGCCATCGTGTGTGAGCATCGAACGTGTTCCGCGTGTGTGCGTGTGCGTGTAACACGTAGGCAAGAGTTCCCGCGGGGCTCAATCGTTATCGCCGGGGCCTTATCTCGTCTTAAGACTTCTTTGCAAGAGCAACGCGAAGGGGCCCCTTCTGCAATTATCCCCCTGTCCTCTCTCCGCCGCTCCGTGCTCCACACTGTTGCTTCTCTCTTTCTCTCTCTCTCTGTCTGCCCTGTCTATCGTTGTTTCTCTCTCTTTGTTCCCTCATTCTCTCGAAACGCTTTTGCACCATGTTCCTCCAGCTCCTTTCTCCCGCTGCCACCCGAAGGCGGTGCGTCCCTCTTGCTCCGTCTCTCGATCGGAGAATTTGATTTTTCCGCGACCGGCGTACGCGATACGTCGATGCCGGAGGAAGACGTCCTCGTTGGTATTTGTTTAATTTCAGTCGAAACGCTTTTGCCGCGCGCGCCAACCACCGACGCTCGTTCCTTCGCCGACACTTTGGAGAAGGCAATTTCGCGAAGAAATGCGAGACTCGCTCGTCGATAAGAGCGTCTCAGAGAGTTCGTTTTTCCACAAAAGATGTGGCGATCTCTGACCACGATTTCCTCGCGAGGATATCCACCGCGATTTCTGCGATAAGCGTTCAACCATTGCAACCGTGTTCCTCCGTGGGATGGTTAGGATCGAGCGGTCTGTTGTCCTTCGGTGGCGCGTCATTGACGAAACGGAAATACAATCGCGGCCGAAGAGACGATTCGAAGATATAACGACGAGAGCGTTTTCACCCTTTGAGTGTATATGGTATGCGCTCGGAAAAATGAGATCGTCATGGCCAATGAGCCTATAGCTCGTAATAATCCTTTTTAACACTTTCACAGCGAGTGTCACATATATACTTGAGTTATAATTGGTGGGTTAACGAAAATATTGATATAAATAAATAAATGAAACTATCCACTGTAACAATAATACAACTGCATCGAATATATTATATGTATACATTGATTAAATAAAATATATTATACATTACATTAATTATTTGTATACATGCAAATGATTATAATTTGAATGATAAAATATAAAATATAAAATTTTATACTCTAAATTGAAATAATAAAATATATATTCTACTCATAAATCATTATAATTTTAATGACAATTAAAATAAATAGATTTATACAACTGTGTTTCTATCCAAACAGAAATTAATACTAATTTTGAACAAGAATATCCGTGGTCTTTTAAGCGCTTGTGGAAAAATATGAAAGCCTGAAATCAGTCATCTTGACGGCTTATTATGATATCGAAATAATAAAATTCTACAGTTATTTGTAAAACTTTTATAATGATAATTCTAATAAATAATACATATTTCTTACGAGCAAATTAGCATTTCAAATATCCCAAGGAGGATTGAAAGTAGAATTGTCTATAAGCGCGTTTCTTTTGACACATGTCGTTTAAAAAGCCGCGTGAAAAATAGGAACGTGCTCCGTGATTTGTTAAAAATCATCCATTTGTGACAAGTAATGAGTCTTTGAATTGAAAGTTCGGTGACGAACGTAATTGACAAGCGTATGTTTCAATCCTTTGTGATATCGTGAAGCTTGAAATTTACGTGTTAGTTCACAGTTGTACTCACAGTTGCATCATTGCACAAACACCAAATGAACGATTTATAATGATTATTAATTATAGGATGTTTAATTAAAACAAACAATTTCAATTAACCCTCTATATGTACCCTACTTTTCTGTGTGCCTGTTTTCAAATGTCATTAAGTTAACGTTAACTAAAAATCATTCATTTGTAATATTCAGGGATTTCTTGAATTAAAATACGTATATATTAGATACGTACGTAGTAAAAACTAGCTACAATGCCTTTGTATCAAATTTTAAAGTACAAATCATCACGTTTATAAAACATGATGTAGATTATTAAAAGGAGCAATGTTCTTTTTGATTGTCAATTGAAGATTTTTTCAAATACGTCTGGCAAAGAGCGTCTTGACATCATAGTTTGAAAATTGAAAATTTGAAGAACTTGGACGCAAGAAGAAATCATCTAGAAAACAATTTCCTACCTACGGAAATTCGTTAAGCAAAATAAAAAGAATAAATGGTAACTTAAAATAAAAAGAATAAAAGAAACGAAAAGATCAATTTCTATATCACTATAATATATAAAATGCGCATGTAATGACGCACATAAAAAACATTAAAGATTACATGACATTATATAAAAAGAAAACATTTAACATTAAAATAAGATTTAATACATGTACAAAAATGTAGTTTCTACTTCGAATCTCTCTCTAGCGAAATATTAATCGCACGAGTAGTAAAATAATCCACGTTCAGCTAAAAAAAAAGAAAAAGAAAAGGAAAACATAATCAGCCTACCTGATTTTTGCCTACCAACGATTATCAGATTCGTGAAATGAAATATTTTCTCAGTATATATACTTTCGTCCCTATCGATGCTAATTTTATTCTCCAAAATGCACCATCCCAAAACGAACTTTTAAGAAGTAGAAACAGATTTTCAGTGGAAAAGTCTCGTAGGAAATCCCGCTTTACGATCGAGCGATCTTTTTTCAGAGACAGAGACGAATTTCGCGCATCTGGCGAGGGGAGAACGCGTTGAGAGTTCCTTTCTTTCCCCCCCCCCCCCCCGTAAAAAGCGCGAGCAAGAATTTTCTGATATCTAGCTTTTTTAGCTCGTTTTCGTCGAATTTCTCGTGCGAAATCGGGAAAAGCCGCGTGAAATCACTGCAAGAAAAAAAGAAAAAAGAGAGAACCTAGCGTTGTTCCACATATTGGCGAACCAGACACCAGACTTCGAAAACCGATACACGCGCGACATAATAATTCGAATAACTCGCGTCTCGGAATGCGGCTTGATCGTGGAATCACCATGGAGTTTCCATGTGGAAAGAGCGCCGAGAGAGTCAACCGAGAGAGAGAGAGAGAGAGAGAGAGAGCGCACAGCAACAATACGTATCGTCGGTATGGGTTGTAGAACGCCAACGGGTTACAGGGTCCGAGTCGTGGGCCCAGGATGCAAGAGAGAACCAGGCCCAGCCTCGGCTGCCACTGCTATTATGGCCAATAATTCATTGAGTGACTGTCAGGCCCTCCGCCGACCAGGCCCAGAACTGCCGCACCCCTCGTGTGCATTGCGCATACACGGGGTGCCACAGAAATACGGATTCCGGCCGATAATAAATCCAGATCGCCTTAACACCACCATCGGGGGAAAAACTGCCTGCCTTTGCCAACAGTAGAGAGAGGCTACGCGTGGGTGTGAATTTCGCCAGGAGTCCTCCCGTTCACTTGAAGAAGTGTGAGTCTGAACGTTCGCTGAACGTGGCCAAGTGAAACGAAAAGACGGGTCGCGTCGATGATCAGACGGTTGGAAACAGTGACTCGAGTTGACGTGAAATTTCCTACAAGCGGCAGCGGCAGGCAACGCGCCGGGAACAACTGGGAAAAGTGATGAAAAATATTTGAAAGTTTCGTCGTACTCTTCTGACACTTTGTACTTAAACCTTAATTTGTTGAAAGTACGAATGAACATGAAATTTCTATCAGAAACGTTAAAGTGAAAGAATAGGAAAACTCTATACAATATTGTATAATAAATTACGCAAGCTCTTATTTTTGTATATTTTATGAAAAATCATTCAAGTTTCTAAAGATACACTGTGTGTTCGTATACCTACAAAATATACAAAATTGGTAGTTCTCTGGTGTTAACAATAGAATTACCACGGCAGTTAAAACGATCAGTTCGAAAGATCAAGATCAAAAAATGTATAGAAATTTCATAAATTTATAGGTTTGAGCGATTGTTCTTGTAAAATGTACAAGTAAAAGTAAAGTTCTCTATTGTATTATATGTTTTCTCTTATTGCTTGCGTTTCAATTTCTTTGACGCAAGAAGCCAGATAAAATATATGATTTCTCCCGCCAGGGAAATTAATGCGGTTTAGTCTTCTGAACCAGTTTTAAAATCACTCGTGATGATCCGATATGAAAAATTCAAAATTCTTTCGAAAGAATTCAAGAATTCAAAGGTCACACTGCGATTCAGCAAAGCAACGAAAGAAGAAGAAGAACACAACGCTTGAAAATCACGTACAAGAAGAACGGGAACATACCTTTAAAAACGATCTTTAAAAAGATTCTGAAAGACTTCCTCACGTTGGAAAAAAATCTTGAAATACTCTGACACCAACTGATCCCTTGATTAGCAATCAATGCGTGTGACGTCGACGGAATCATAGGTCGCAGATAACGTAATTAACGTTACGATGCTTGCTATCGTTATCTATTATTATTATTATTATTATTATTATTATTATTATTTTATTATCGACACTTGGCTTCGCTTGAGTGTCTACGAAGGGTAGTGACGGTGGTGCTCGACCTGAAAGCGAAGACTCGAGAGCGGAGGACGAAGTGGTTCGTGAAATGGAAGAAGAGTAAGAAGAAGAAGAAGAAGACGAAGAAGAAGAGGAAGAAGATGATGATGATGATGATGATGATGATGATGAAGAGGAAAAAGAGACGAGAGGAGGAGAGAAGCAAAGAAAAGGGTAGAACCTTCGCGGGAGAAACGAAAGAGGAGCGAGAGCAAGAGAGGAAAACAGCTTGGAAGGTGAGAGGGGGGAAGAAGTAGAGATAGAGAGAGAGAGAGAGAGAGTAAGAAAGAGAGAAGCAAAGGGAGTCGTGGCAAAGGGGGCAAGGGGGAAGGGTAGCAGAGAGAGAGAGAGAGAGAGAGAGAGACAGAGGGTAGAGAGGAGAAGGGTACCTACGCATTGCAGCAGACATTATGCTAATCTGCGAGTGAGGATGTATGCCCGATAAGCCGGCTGTGCCTTGGTATATAAGTCCCCTTCTGCCAGCAGTGAAGCCCAGGGGCCCCACGCCCTCGATCTCACGTACGTGTACATTTATCCGGGCCGGTGTGAGTGCGTGCGTGCCTTACATCACGTTACCTTGCCGTTTCGTACCCCGGCGTTATCTTCTTTTAACGAAAATCTGGAAGAGCGTTTGGTTGTCTCTCGAGGGCTCCAGAGATGCGCGGAGAACCGTCCTCGCGCGTCACTACGCTACGGGGACTGATCTTTGTCCCTTCTTCCTCTTTCTGTCCTTCTCTCACTCGCTCGCTCGCTCGCTCGCTCGCTCGCCCGACGAGCACACTTGGCGAGAATTAGCCAGCGTAGCTCGGATCGGTTCAAGTAGGATAAAAGAGAAACATTGCCTCAGCCACGTTTCTACGTACGCATCGCGGCATTCGTAAATAACGGGTGATTACGCTTGCTCGTACGGCGGAATCGCGTGTGTTCCGTTCGAGCAGCGCCAGCCACCGTGTCTTCGTCGGCCGGTCGGGTGTCGCTTAATTTGCCAAAGATAGCTCGTTAGATATCGTTCCGGGAGGTCGATTCCTTCCGGAGAAGTTACAAGCTGCCTCGGTACTCGGCACTGCTGAGGAGTTATACGTTCGGGAAGCAAGCCAGCGAGAACGCGGACGGCTGGAACACGGAGAACGTGGAGAACTTCCACGAAACGTTTTCGAATATTTCAATACAATGGTCCATTTGCTGGAAATTAAGCGGCCGCGGCCTCGATTCTCCTCGCGCAGTCTTTCTCTCTCTCTCTCTCTCTCTCTCTGTCTGTCTGTCTCTCTCTACACCACCCTCTCGTCGATTGCCAAGCGTCGTCGTCTTGAAGCCGAGTCAACAACGGGGAAACGGTACACCCGGACGCCCCCTTCGTCCAGCTAGCCTATTAAAAGATCTCCCCGCTCTCCTCCGGTTATTCTATCTGTCTATTCCGTGTTATTTTTCACCCGGATGCTCGAGCAGGAAGCACGATCGTGCTTTCGAAATCACGATCGGTAGCCGCCGGTCGAGAAGGATGCGACAAAGGATCAGATCGACCGAACATCCTACCTTTTTTTCTGTTTTCTTTTTTCCTTGTTCGAGCAACCCAAATACTTCATTGGAAAGAGATCCGAATTAAAGTGTCCGTGTTCTTGATACGATGCACGTATTTTGGTACTATATAATTTAGTATTATACACGTTGTTTTATGTATTACACACGTTTCCAATTTAGGGAATGTTGACCGACTTTTTTGGTGTAATACAGAGATTCTGTGAACTTGACTTTTGTTACAACTTCAATGTAGTGTCATTGTGTTTAATCGAGATCGACACAAAGTTGTTCATGTTCAACGTGATTATATTTATATTTAAGTTTTTGAACGCTTGGCACAGTTTGATTAAAAATATTATAAAATATTTTGTAATGGAAGAACGTTTCTCTACTGTTAATGTTTCATCTCTTGCAAGAACTGGATCTGATTTGCTAAACTGTTCAAATATTTATCCGTCACGAGTACTTGATACTCCATGATATCTATTGGAATATTTTTGGAATAAAATATATAATGTACTATACGTTACTTATAACCTAATCTGATACAGTATATCAAAAAAAAATTTATATATATATTTATTCAAATACTTCGTTCACGGATTTCAAAAGGAATATGTAGCAAGTTATGTATATAAAATAAGATATTATACATTACGGTAGTATAATATACATTAACGTACTATACATACTATTTATAATCTAATACATTATATCAAAGAGAAGATATATTCATTATACTACTGTATCCAAACTAAAATCAGAGACGAAAATTAGATTAAAGACTATTTGAAGTAGAGTATCTCGAAGTACATTCTATTTCATAAAATATATTTGAAGTGTGTGTCTACGTAAACATGCGCCTGTACTAGAAATTTACATAAACATACACCTATAGTAGAAATGCTTAACTATATATTTGTATTAAAAATTGTACGAATTGAGATCCGTTTCTGTTTCACGTGAGATTTCTAACTCGAGCGTATTTTACTCTTCAAACGAAAGGCTGAGCCGGTGATAAATTAAGAACAAATTAAGCCCGAGAGAGAGACGACACTGGGGCACTCATTAACTGCGTTATTACACGCATCGAGACGGCAGCGTAAAACACACGAGCCCGAGCCCGGGCCCGGCTCGAAGATTACCGTAGCCCAGGTGTTATCTGGTTTTAACGAATTTCTGGAAAGAAATGTTCGGTCGTCCGGCCGGCCTTAAAACGTTTTGCGGCTCCGTGTGTCTGACGTCGCTGATTGTGCCCGCGTCGTTATCTTCGCGTGCACACGTGACCGCTCTCCACAATTGAAAGCATGCCGTGACAATTATTCGACAGCGTAGGTACGCGCGTACAACAGAGAGAAAGAGAGAGAGAGAGAGAGAGAGAGAGAGGGGAGAAACGAACGACGACACGCATTCCACGGATATTTTTCATAATTCTCAGCGCGGCGTGATGCATTCGTAAATCCAATGTAATTCTTCCGCGACAGCGAATTAAACTCGCCGCCGCCGCGCAGATGATTCAGACACTCTGGATCCTCCTCCCTTCCCTTCTTCTCTCTTTCTTCCTGTTCTCGGGTCGCCTGGCGAACCTTGGAAACCCGGCCGCGTCTCGCTCTCGCGCTTGTGACTGACGATCTTTCTCTATCGGCGCGGATTACGGTTGTATGGCACTCACGGCACCAGCACCGGTGGAGGGCATCTTGGGTGGTAACCGATAAATTTTCATAGGCTCTGCCCGAAATCGTACCACGATTGTGACGTACGGCACGGTCGCGCGGGCGAGCCAGCCTCATTTGAATACAATGCGATTCAAATATCCATCTTCGCGCGTCCTCTCAGCCGCGAAATTCCGTGTCTTTTCGCGTTTAGGTTTAAACGCGTCCCGGGGACATCGATGCCCCCGGAATTCCCGACGCGACGTGCTCCACCGCGAGGTCTCTCTCGAACGGCGCCGACGCTCCAATTAAAGGCAACAAACGCAGTGCGATCTAATGATCAAAAAGTTGATCGAATCAGTCCAACTTTGTCATTTCTCTTGCTTTCAACTTTTGCCGCTGGTGATTTCTAGAATTCTCAGTATCACTTTTTCAGTATCACTTTATATAAAATATAGTCTCCGCTCGGAAGTCTTGGGACACGTCGTATTTTTAACATTCAGTATTTATCGTATAATAATAAAAGTTTTGAAACAAATACGTAGTCAGCTTCTATACGTGGAACTCCACTTGTATAAAGCGTGTTTATTGAAACAAACTTTTAATCCACAAAGAACCAATGCCGTTTCATTTACAATCCTTCTCGATCAATTTTTTTGTATCGAATGAAGAGAAATACCGAAGATTCGTTATTTAACACAGTAGGATATCCTTGTTGAACCTTCTTATTAAATTACGTTGAAAAATATATAATTTACACTGTATATTACATTACGTATTGTATTATTATTACTACATTAAAATAAATGTAAATTTATAAGTGCAATTCATAACACACGTGTGTGCAACACGTATAAAATTTAAATTAAATTTATTATACGCACATAATATAACGTAAATAACGAATTGATTCATTATCGGATACTTCATTGTGTTTTTCACAATTATTTTCATAATTAATGAAACTAATGAAGTTTCAAGGAAATTCAAGTATAATATTCATAACATTTAATCGTAATATTACGATTACCAAATCATTGCCTGACAATTAACCAATTAATGCTCGTTAAATCATCGTGAACGTGAACTTCTAACACACGAACGAAGACTCGTCGATGGTAAAAAAATTACACGTAAAAACTATTATTTTATTTATCGCCCAGACAAATTCACATTCGCCGAGGTCCGAACATTTCTCGGGAAATCCCTCCGAGATCGAAAATCGAACGGCAAAACGTTTTCACACGAGACGTTTTCGCTTCGAATTTCCGTACGTTCGCAGGAGTACGTTTAAAAAGCTCGGAGCTACAAGAGGGAAAGGGGACCAGTCGAGGAATCGTCGTGGCTCGCAGCGAGAGAACGAAAGCAGGAGAGTGAGAAAGAGAGAGAGAGGTCCGCAGAGAAAAGAGAGGCCGTCACGCGCGCGGTGCACGGGTGAGGGAAAGGGAGGGGGCCCAAATAATATTTCAAAATTAATGTCATGCGGGGCCTTCCAAAGGGGTCCGGTGGGTTCCGCACCACCTTTCTGCATAAGATAAGGACCCGTTGGCCACCGCGCCAGAGAGAAAGAGCAGCCTTGCCGAGGGAACGAGCCAACGTGACCACTCCGCTGGCTCGTCGAGTGGGGATGGATATATGTCTATGGAGTGAAAGAGCCCTGAACGAGCGAGCGAGCGAGTGAGAGAACACGAGAGAAGACGAAAGACGAGCAACGTAGAAACGAAACGAAAAGAGGAAGAGGAAGAGGAAGACGACGACGACGATGACGACGACGACGTCGACGACGAAGAAGAAAAAAAGAAAGTAAAGTAGTAGTAGAGAGACGAGAAAATACAAGAAACGAGAGAGAGAGAGAGAGAGAGAGAGAGAGAGAGCAAAGAAACCAAGCAGAGGAAACGGAGAAAGAAGCGCCAAGAGGGCAAGGTGTAAAAGTCGAAGAGAGACGGAGAGAGAGGTGTGAGGACAGGAGAAAGAGACGGCAAGAATGCGTGAGGAAGAATGCACGAAGCGTGCAAGAGTCAACGGTGCCAGCGCGAGTGGAAGGGAGAGGCTTGGCAGCGTGTATAAAATGAAGAAAGAGATGGTGCGAGGCGGTGAGGGAATATGCGAGAGGAAGACCTGGTGCGCGAGAGATGAAAAGGACGAGAGGAACAGGAAGAGACTGCGGAACGTGTAAGATGGAGAATAACAGTTGAGCGAGCGTGCAGGAAGAATCGAAGAAGAGAAGATTGAAGAGGAAAAACGCGACGTGTTGGCGACGACGGCGACGGCGATGACGACGATGATGATGACGACGAAGACGGAGACCAAGAAACGACGAGCGACGAGAAGGACGTTGAAGAGGACAACGACAGCGACGAAGAGTGCACACGGCGCAGAAGAGCGTAGTATTCTCTGCGTGCAAGGTAGACTAATACCGTAGACGTAGCAGCCTGCCCGGGAAAGTAAGAGGAGGAAAGAGGAAGAGCGTCGGAGGACTTCGACTTGGAGGAAGAAGAAGGAGGGAAGAGAAGAGGCTCGACCCCGCAAGAGAAGAAGAAGAAGAAGAGGCTCCAACGAAGGAGACAAACGAGACTCCTCCGGAGAGTCCTCCAGAGAATCTAAACTCTCAGGGTTAACGCGTCTCTTTGCCTGTCTTTCTATTTTTGCCTCTTCGCCGGGTTCTCTCGTTCTCTCGTTGTATTCATCACCTTATACTCTCTCTCCCTTTTTCACTCTCTCTTATTCGCGTTATTTCTTCCATTTCTCTCGCGTTTTTTGTTCGCTTCGCCACCCTGTTCCCATTCTTTCGTCATCTTTCTTCTCGAAACATTCTTCCCCCCTTGTTGCTCGCCATTCTCACGATTTCGCGTTACCGTATGAATTAAAGCGTAACGTTGCTTCCAATCGAACAGAGAAACGAGCCAGTCGTTGGGGTCGATCGCCAGGAAAAGTTCGATTTTCTTCCTTCCTCGTTCGTTTTTTCTTCTCTTTGCGTCTCCCTCTTACTTTCTCCCTTTACTTACGCTCGTCAGTTCTCTCTTCCTCGCTGTCCATAGTTGCACAGTTACATTCTTGGCGTGCATCTCTCGCTGGGGTACGCGCGAGGCGCGAACGACAAGAAGGCGCGCGCGTTTCTTCCCCTCCCCCACCCCCACCCCCTGCCCTTTCCCGGTAGCGTTCCCAACTGCGATCCACGTATTGACGTATCCTTGCCAACGGACAAACGAACGATTCGATCGCGCGCGGTAGCACGATCAAGCGCACGAGCAACGAAAGCGAGGCGAAGAACTCCTCCTCCTTGGTATATATCGTCTCTCTCGAATCGCCGGCGATTCTCGGCGGCGTGCAATCGCGCGCGCGTAATTAACCTTTCATTAACAATCGCGGCTCCGTTTCGTGGTGATTATCTCGATTAATCTGCTGTCTAATTATTTTTTCAACAATCCCTCCGTTTCGTTGAATAATGTCCCGCGGATACGGGGGTATTATTGTGTTATTTATTTATTAAGCCACGATTGAATAAGATGCTACGCGTAGAACAGTAGGAGACGTGACAGTATTAATTGCGTTCGCGGGAGGGAACAAAGAAGAGATATTAATCTCTTAACAGTTTCCTCAAGCGAGACAAGAATATTGAGCAGTTTATTCCGAGTAGAATTCGCGTAGATTATTCTTTTTGAGATTTTTGAGATTTTTGATTTTTCAAGATCATTGTCTAAAAAAAAAAAGAAAAAATGGAAAATCGTTAGGTGAAAATTAATATTCTTTGATCATTTCGTTCGATGCGAAACAGTCTCCTTTTTTATTTTTCTCTTTTGCTCGAGTGTATGTACCTCAAAATGGTCACCTTATTATTTAATGATATTTAATCATTGAGATTATTAATTTAATGAGAACTAATTAGAAATCACATGAAACGTGTTAAGAAATTTTTCTGAAACTTGTTTATTATCGGCTTCTATTTAAATATTTAAATATTGAAAATGAATACAAATCATTAAAGTTAAAAATTAATATTCTTTAATCACTTCTTTTGTTCAGTACGGAATGATATTTTAGTAACGAAAATTTTCTCAATTCTTATTTTTGTTTAACACTAGAATTACGGACAGTTAAGACGAAGCTATTTCTACTAAAACCAGTCTAAAAAAAATGTCTACAAAAAAAACGTAATAATATTTTTATATTTATTGATTTATTACTTTCTTACAATAGAAATCCCATGTTACAGTTAATACAGTAGTAAATTTGTCAGGTTTATTCGACAAATATTGAATAAATCTGGTTTTAGATAAAAAAAATTGTTTGTCAATTGTAATATTTGCACCTAGTTTGTATCAACTCTGACTATCTTGAATAAACTTATCCCATGCAGCTGATATCAAAACAAATTTATCACTTTGTAAACGTTGACTCCATCACTTTTTTTATCAAAATAAATATTATTTCGGTAAAATCATTTCACAGTGTTAGAAAAGAAGTTTGGTTCCCCATTTTCTGTTACATAAATACGAAAGTTCCAAATTTCTTGTCTCGTTGCTCCCTGTGCATACAAAATTCCAAATTTTTTACCCAAAACTCATTTCTTCTAGAGAAGCTTCTAATTCCGTGCAGGATATTACACGTTCAAGCATATGGCCGTCAATTAGTAAAGAAAATGCGCAATTTTCTTGATAATTATCACCATTGATAATTATCACCATTATATTGAATGATAGCAGTATAAATTCTAAAAACGTGTGAGAAGTTATACGAAACTAATTAATTCGGGTTCGGTAAACAGATTGTAGGACAGATTTTTACACTTTGACAAATACCAGTCATTTTGACTAGTGTTGATATAAGTAGCCACCATACAAAATTATTTTGATTTCTAATAAACAAAAATAAAATAA
>WIUT01001918.1:0-26641 GCA_010645135.1 Tetragonula clypearis
TAATTGCAAGCTACGCGACGTAAAATCGTCTCCAGGAAAAAAAAGAGACCAAATGGATATCGTCATTAATACGAAATCGTAATATTAGGATTTCTTTTCGAATTTTTGACGAAAAGAACATCAAGTACAACAAGTTTCGAGAGGTCGTTGTAAAAGGGAAGACCTCAATCCTCAGAATGATCTACTTACCGAAACATATTTTTTCAACAATCTTGAATTGCCACAATTTTCGAGAAGAAAACCTAATTGCAAGCTACGCGACGTAAAATCGTCTCCAGGAAAAAAAAGAGACCAAATGGATATCGTCATTAATACGAAATTGCAATATTTCGCTGTAAATATATAAAACTTGAGAAGCATGACATCCACGGATCGTTTTGCAAACGATCGACTGTCCTAAGGCTATTGCGCAAATCGTGAATTCTTTTTTCCTTCTTTCTTTTCATTTCTTTTAATCAGTTCAATGATCGATTACATCGCGTTTTCATTGCGCTTTCATTTCGCGTCGTTGCGCGACGTCACTTTCGAATAGAATCGGAGCATGTGTCAGGCACGCCGTTTCTGCTCGTGGAATCGATTTATTTGCATTGTCCCACGGATATCGGCGGTGATTGCCGCGACCACGGGCCATGGTGTTCATGATCGACCGTCTATTCGCTGTCAGCGGTTCTGTCCAATTCTAAACTGTCAATTGCCGTTCCTGCACGGATGCTGCGGCGGCCAGTATAATGTACTTACATATCGCGCGCATGTGTGCATGTATGCACGTACGTGGAATTCCAAAGGGATGGAGGCGCACCTGTTTGCAGCGTGTATTGTTTTGTATTATTTGGATTTCGTTGGATTCGCCGCCCCTCGAGACAAAGTCTAAGCACGTTCCACGCTTCCACTATTTCAACGCGATCGCATTAAATGCGTTATTTTATTCTCGATCGTGTTCGGGACGCGACGTTTGCGGACGTTTATTTCTTTAGATATACGAGGATTTATAAAGAAATTGTCACAATAATTATTTATTTTAATTCCCGTGCAACAAGATCGTTCATGACGGCCGTTTGACTCTTAACAACTGAGATTACAAAAATATATTTTATTTTCAGCCTTCTTCAATTGCAATCGACGTAATTTGCACGATCAGCCGCTGTGAGACTCGCTTTTAAAAATTACCAAAGTTTCGGAGAACTTGACGATATTTGAAATGTTGCAGTTTCATAGCAAGAAATCACGCAGCAACGTGTCTCGGGGCCGTGTCGAAGCACGAAGCTTCCACTTTCGCAATTTCGAATTCATCGTTCGCAGAAAATGTTTCTCACGTCGGGTAGTAAATGGGCAAGTGAAGATAATACTGTTCTTCCTTCGAAACGCTATAAATTCAAACGTTACTGAAAACATTGCGAAGTGCTTTTTTTCCCATGACTGAATCTACCATGAATTTGAAGATTGAAGTCTCTCCTTTGCAAGGACCCCTCTAGAATTTTGTTCTACGATTTTTTTCTCGCCAAGTTATTGAACGAGGAAAATTGAAGAAATTCCAAGACTTCTCGTCGAGTTTTCGTCGTTTTCAAATGTGTTCAAAGTTCAATAACCTGACGAAGAGAAATTGTACAGCAGGTTTCCCGAGGGGGGGTCGTTGCAAAGGGGAAGCTTCAATCTTCAAGTCCATCGTCGAATTCAGTGATGAAGAAAATTTTTCGAAATTTCGAAGGACCCTTGCATTCTCTTAGAAAAGACAATATCTTTATTTTTTCACTTTAGTTGGTTACGTGATGTGAAAACATTTTTGTGAGAGTAAAAGTTTCGTAATCAGTTGAATTATTGTCACTAGATGGCAGTGTTTATCAAACTTGAAGAAAAAACGACATTACTTACAATTTTAATTTATAATACAATTTAACAATAAGCACACTAAATGTCATTTGTTATATTTAACTAGAATATAGGTTATGTTATAATAAGTTGAATTATCGTCACTAGATGGCAGTGTTTATCAAACTTGAAAAAAAACGACATTACTTACAATACAGTTTTAACTTATAGTACAATTTAACAATAAGCGCGCTAAATGTCATTTGTTATATTTAACTAGAATATAGGTTATGTTATAATAAGTTGAATTATTGTCACTAGATGACACTGTTTACCAAACTTGAAAAAAAACATTGCATATAATACAATTTAACAATAAGCGCGCTAAATATATTTAACTGGAATGTAGGTTATAATAAGTTAAATTATTATCACTAGATGGCACTGTTTATCAAACTTGAAAAAAAGAACATTACTTATGGATAGCCCTATAATAAATGTCGCACGTGTCTGATCCTGTTCGTATCACGTTTTCTCGATCTCGAATTAAGAAAAATCTTTCTATCTTACGCGATAATTTTGAGCGCTTTTTTTCGTATCGAGAATCATCCCTCCCCCCCCCCCGTCCCTTTGAAAATCCCTTTCTGTTCGAAGAATTTTCTATAAATCCTAATAGAATAGGCAAAAACGGGAGGTGGGGGAGATCCTCGTGTTGAGAAATTTTCCAGGAAACCGGAAAGATCGAACCCCTCGTTGAATTCTTCCTCGGTCAGCGCGATTCGCTCGCTGGAAACTTTTCACCGAAACGATCGGCCGCGGCCAGTTCCTCGCGGCCTCTGAATATTCATCGGGGGGACAGCTCGTCGACTCGTCGGGGATTTATATTCATGAAAATTCTAAAACGCTTGGCGCAGCGTTTTTTTGCGGCTGTGTAACACGTAACAGGAGGCGGGGATTTCGCGGCGAAGAAACCCGCTGTTTAATTCCGACGATCCACGCGTCAGCTTGTCATCGATAGCAGCAGCTCAGCTGCGTTAGTCGTCGCCCGTGTCAAAGTCCTCCCGACTTTCACGCAGGAGCGAAAATATGGAAAATACCATGTTCTCGCTCTCTTTCTCTTCCTTTCTTCTCGTCTCGAGGAATTTGCCAACTTAATCATCTCCGCTCTCTTTCGCTCGACGAGCTTTCCAGCGTGAGACGAGTCAATTTTGTTTTTCTTTTCTTCTTTTTTCTTCGTCGTGAAACTCGAGAGCCTGGAGAACCTGGAGAAACGCGAAACACACGCGGGCAGGGAGGGGGGAAGCGTACGCGTACGCGGTGAGAAGCGAGGCAAATTGCCCGGACTTCGATTTATTCGCTCGAAAATTAAGGGGAGGTGGGGGGGGGGGAACTCGATTTATACGTCGCGTGCCTCGCGACGGCCTGTTGACAAGCGTGCCGCATAATTTATCGCGGCGGAAAGGAAACAGGTTGCCGAACACGTTTTCATCGTCGGACACACGACGAGTGGCTGCCTGCTACCTGCGTGTGCTTGTATTCGTTCGTTGAAAATTCGATCGTCGACTCTCTGTTTGCGCTCTCGATTGTCCGGGTCGTGTCTCGATTGACGCGCGTGTCAATGAGTTGCTGGACAGAACCTGAAGATTTCTCCGTGCAGGTTACAGTAGTCCGAGTTCACCTCGTTCGGAGAAAGAAAGAGGGGGAGGAGGGGAGGGAGAGGGAGAAGCATTAACCGCGATTTTCCGCATTTGGAGAGGCCGGAAGTCGTTAACGGCGAATGACGACGATCGAGATCGTTGGATCGTGGGAGGTACGCGCGCTGGAGAAAACGGATGCTGCTTTCAGTGGACGCGAATCATCGACTGCTCGTTCGTTACACGTTAATCACACCTCCGCCCCCTCCCCACTTCCAAAAATGGCGACATTCTGTAAAAGGAGTTGCAGAGAAAGTTGCCGGCGAATTGACAAAGTTTCCCCTTAAAAATAATTGGTCCGTAACCGTGGCGCGCGTGACGCTTGTGATTTTTAACCTGTTAACCTGTGACTCGTTAAGGAACAGTTTGTCGCAATGTTTCATACTTATTATTTGTATAATTGTTCGTTAACTTTCACGGCGGCAGGTCACATATATCGTGCTTGACTTTCATTGTTCAAAAATCATCAGTAATAAATATAATATAATATCGCGAGCGAGTAAATGAAAATATTTATTAACGCTGTTTATTAACTCGAAATATTCTACATAAATATAAATCATTGCGATTGCAGTGACAGTTATAATAAATAAATAGACTTGTAGACTCGTAGAATTATATTGCGCGTACTTTGGCAAAGTACGCGAAACAATTCGAAGAGTACCAAATCACAATCAGTTTGTACAAAGTAATACACAAAGTACGAACAAACTTTTTTTTTTTATAAAGCATAGCAGTTTCATCGGTAATATAAAGGAAACATATACCACCAAACGACGATTTTTATTCAACTTCTTATTGAAATTTGGAGTTTCTAAAGTAAATGGTAATTTTTTTATTTTTTATTTTTTTTTTCACGACGAGTATATACACGTCAACGAAGCAGCGTTTCGAAATAAAGTTTCGGGTTGACGCGTATACACGTCGAACGCAGTTAACTGGTTATAAGCAATTCCCTTTCATAATCATTTAGCTTCAAAAAAAAAAAAAAAAAAAAAGAAAAAAAAGAAGAAACAAAATTCGACGAGCGCAAATTGATGGAGAAGACTCGCGAACGAAACGCAACGTTGGACAAAGGTTTCCGCAAACGGATTATTTATTCGGATGCAGCGAAACACAGATGATAGATATCGCGCTGTGGCGCTGTGTGATCGATCTGTTTCGCCGATTCCCTTAAATTCGCTATTCCTTTTGTGCGTAGTACGTGTTCGTGGTGATGCTGGTGTTCGTGCTGGAAGCGGGTGTCGGTGCCCTGGCGCGGCTCTACGAGGAACAAGTCGGCCCTGAATTGAAGATGAACCTTAATCGCACGTTCCTCGAGAACTACGCCATGAGGCGCAAGGAAACTTCGGCGATCGACCAGATGCAGATAGAGGTAAGTGTACCGACGACATACACGAAGACCGGCACTTCGGAAGTGCGATCGGAAACGAGCATCGATCGCTCGAAGAGGATAAATAAACATTTACCTCTTTGTGAAAGCAAACATTTTTATTCGATCACTCTTACGTTCACGTACGTCCGTACGGATAGTAGCTATGTATTTTTAAGGTTTATTGTTACCGATATATAAACTCGATCGGATCTCAATTCCTTTGCTCCTCTTTGACATACTCGATAATCGAGGAACGTGTTTTAACAAGGCAGCTTTTCGTTCTGCAAATGCAATGCGTCTGTGTTTTGATAAGTCCGCAACTCTGAGATTCTTTTGCTTGATAATTTCATGATACTGTAATAATATGATACGATAGATCGAGGTATTTGTTCAGATTCGATGGAAACGAGCGTTTCTCTTTGTTCATTACTTCATCCTCTTTCTCTCTCTCTCTCTCTTTCTCTTGATTCGATATTTTTTTTCTTTCTTCTCCGATTTAATAACCAATCAATTATAGTACTGAATTTTTATTATATATCTTATATATCTATCCCACGACAATATCTCTATTGTTCAGGTTTCTGATTTTTCTTTTTCAGATTTTAGAAGATTCTCCCATTACAAAAATGCCCACTTAATGTCATTTCGCTTTTACACTCCGCTCGATGCTTTATGGTACATTATTGTTTGCATTGTAGGGCGTCGGATTCTAAACAAATAAACAAATCTCTTCGATGCACTTCAATATATTTGCAAGACCGCGTTGTAAATATATATATCAGAGTATAAGCAAATAAATAAATCTCCTCGACGCGTATATACGAAATCGCGTCGTCACGATCAAAATCATCGAATCTTTCTCAGAAGTTGCCTTCAGAGTCTTCAAAGCCGCTGTAAAGAAGAGAGATATCACGTGACTTGGCATTTAGATCGTCGCGTTAGCATTTCGAGTGTGTTGAATTAAAAAAAAAAAAAAAAAAAAGAAAAAAGAAAAGAAAAGAAAAGAAAAACTTTTCAAAGATATCTATTCACGGTAGAGTTGCTTCTACAGAGCGTTCTTTCTCCTTTATTTATCTCTTTCTTTTCCTATCCCCTTTTTTCCCCCGTTTTTCTCCGCTACCACTATCTACCAACGCAACGCAGAATGTCATTAAGTTTCGTTGTACGTTGAAACGGCAGCACTGTGCGCCGCCTTACATGGGCGACGATATCGCCTAGCCATTTTTCTCTATGCCCTGACTACCGCTGCCACTGTTACTCCGTTTACGACGGCAAATCATCGTTATCGCGTCGCGAAATGGCCCTGGAGTCGTCGGTCCTCCGCGAATCGATTAACGTGGTCGTGTCCCATTCATCGATCCGTTTCCTCTTCTTCTTCGCGACGAAACCCGACGCTCATCTCGGCAGACATTTACGTCGCGTATTTACGTCGTTATAACGCTTTTACGACGGATGTGAAACGCATGGTTTTTAAATAAATAAATGAAAATGTCTGTTGACAAAAGATACGATGGAACATTAACCCTCTGATTGCATGGATTTTTATGACGAGTTGAGAAAAATATACATGGCTGTTAGTCTACTTGAAAATGAGCGTGGTCATGGAATGAGTGACAAAATTTTATTAGAACAGCTATCAATAAATTGTCTACTTAATTTATTATAGAACATTTGAAATTTAAGCTCCCAATTGGGAACGGAATGCAATAATTCAATGAAATGTCTACGTCTTTGCACAAGATGGCGTTTCTGTAAGTTGTTGAGCACATAGTATATTCTAGAGATATAATAACTCGTTATGGACAAATTTAAAATCATTAATTTCGTATTTCGTGTGAATTGTTACATCCAGCTGGTATATTCGAAGATATGTAATTTTTTTTAATCCTCTGATTGCATGGATTTTTATGACGAGTTGAGAAAAATATACATGGCTGTTAGTCTACTTGAAAATGAGCGTGGTCATGGAATGAGTGACAAAATTTTATTAGAACAGCTATCAATAAATTGTCTACTTAATTTATTATAGAACATTTGAAATTTAAGCTCCCAATTGGGAACGGAATGCAATAATTCAATGAAATGTCTACGTCTTTGCACAAGATGGCGTTTCTGTAAGTTGTTGAGCACATAGTATATTCTAGAGATATAATAACTCGTTATGGACAAATTTAAAATCATTAATTTCGTATTTCGTGTGAATTGTTACATCCAGCTGGTATATTCGAAGATATGTAATTTTTCTTAACCCTCTGATTGCATGAATTTTTATGACGAAAAACAATATATGGCTGTTAAAATATATATGGCTACTTAAAAATGAATATGGTCATGAGATAAATAATAAAATTTCATTAGAAAATGTAAATTTATTGCATTTTGTGACTGTTGGCAAACAACTATCAATAACTACTTAATTTACTATAGAATACATTTGAAATTTAACTCCCCAATAAGATTGTAGAACAATCGTATCAAAATACATTCCGCAGATAAATCGCTGTAACATGAATGACAATTAAAATGCAATTGCATTCCTGTCCAACCATATAAATTAATATTAACTTTGAGTTAAGAATGTCCGTATCTCTCGAGCAGTTGAGTAAAACACGAAAATTTCTCGAAATCACATCGATTGTTAAGACAACAAAATTGTACGGAAATGATAATTCGCGTTTCTTACGTACAACTACCATTTCAAACATTTCCCGCTGCAAAAGTATTAACACATTTACGTGATTCTTCTCCTTTTTTTTTTTTTTTTTTTTTTTTTTGTATATGTAATACAATAAACATATCAAATATGATGTGAATGTGAAGACATATATATGTAATTGAGCCTGAAACAATCTTCGTCATATTCTAGGATTAAATTTGAAGAATACGTATAACTGTGTAACTAGAAGCTAGAATACTCGATATTTATTTATATATAGTTTATTTTATTTGCAAATGAATGTTCCAGTTCAAATGCTGCGGCGCCGTGAGATTCGAGGACTGGCTGGTGAGCGAGTGGCACAAAGGCGAGGATGTTCTCAAGAACGGAAGCCTCGTTCCAGATAGCTGTTGCAAGACACCGACCCTCCTTTGCGGAAGAAGGGATCATCCGTCCAACATCCATTACACGGTACCAATCGATTTTCAGTTCCAATTCAATTCTACCCTTTCACGGTGGAAACGAAACGTTTCGTACGTTTTTTTCGAACTACTTCAACACGTCGGGCTGGCCGCTCTAAATTGAGTAACTGTTTCACGTTAACGATCGTTAACCCTTCGTAGTTAGAAGCAGCCAGCTGTGTTTCTTCGAATTATTATGTTCTCGATCGCCGAATCGGAAACTTTGCGCTCGGGGATATTCCCTTTCGACGCTGGAACTACCGACGAGATTAAAGCATGAAATTTCGAGAGATTAGAGAATTTTATATGATATAAGAGAGAGAGAAAAAGAATCTGAAAAATACTCTGACTTTACTGATCGTTTGGACCACTTTGGTAGTTGTAAATGTAAAAAAGATAAAACGATGAAACTTTATATTTTTGTAGGGACAAACAGTTGAATATTGAGTTTTATTGTTGTTCGAACAAGTAAGAGCAGAATAGAGGAAGCCAGTGATTCTCTATTATCCGAAATCTTCGATTATTCGAAGATTCATGCCACGATTCTTTTTTGATATCGATAATTGATCTTTCAATACCTCGACGATATTCAAATTATCCTGACTCTTCTTACTGTCGAGATCTCCCATCATCGTCAACAACTTCATTTTATTAAATAGGCGAATATTTCCAATTTATACTATTTTTGAGAGATTTACATGGATTGATTTCACTCGAACTTTCGTCCTCTTCGCGAAGAATGATCCTCGAAGCGAAATTTCTTCATCGTGGCTCCAAAGCTAAAATCAAACGTACTTTTAATTTGTCGCTGGTTCTTTTCGCTGTACCGAAAACCAACAAGAAAGAAAGAGAGAAGAAAACAAAAGAGAGACACGTCGAATGATTTGAAATATATTCTCTTGTTCTCAGGGTTGCATCTACAAGTTTCTGGAGACGACGAAGGATCACCTGATCATCCTGGGGGCGGTGGGCCTGGGTCTGTCGGTTCTCGAGCTGTTCGGCATCGTTCTCGGCTCGTGCCTGTACATAAAGCTCAGGCACGACTTCGACGACTGAGAATTGCTGCAAGCCCGCGAGAGCAACAACAACGGCCGTTCCTGGTGCAGATACATGCAGAACGGCGCGGGGGCCGTTTGATCGTTGTGCCGGAAGGGAGTGAAGTGGAGAGAGGGGGAGGGTGCGGGGGGAAAGAGGAGGAGATCCCTCTCCCGACGTTCGCTATTCAGGATTTCCTCCGTTTCTGCCGCTGAAACTTCCCTCGGCCCCTCGAACATAGAGAAACCGTGGAATTTCTGCCGCCGGTTTCTGTCCCTCTCCCGGGGGCAGGGCCACGTTACAAAGGGCCACCAACTGCAAAGGGAAAGAAACGGAGGAAAAATGGAGGAAACGGCGCGTGGAACGTTCCCGGGTCACCAGCACCGTGGCCGTGTGCCTTCTTCACCGCCGCCGCAGAGATCTTCAAAGTCGTGGCTCGCTGCCTTTTCTCCATCGTTCGCGAGTGGCGTGTGCAACGTGACATTCAAACGACGAAAAAAAAAGGGATAAAAAGAGAGAGAGAGAGAGAGAGCCGACTCCTAGTTACCGACTCCTAGTATTCGATAACGAAACGAACGTTCGTCGAGATGTGCTCGATCGACCGATTCCCTTCCGTGAGAAAAACGTGAGGGAAGAAACGTTCTTCCGAATCGGCAATCGATCGGTTGCCAGAGCAGAGAATGGCACGCGAAGATAGAAAATTGGCTGTCGTTTTAAAAGTCCGCCGTCGACTTCCGTCTCGTCTAAATGAATCTCAATTATAATTCTCGCCTACTGCCCCCCCCCAGCCCCTCACCCGCAACGTGTCTTCCCTTGACGGGGGAAAAAAAAGTGTCCGTGACAACTTTCGAAGATAAAATACGCGAGCTATATGGTGTTTATTCGCGCGAGGCGAGCCAGCACGTTTTTTGCACGCTGTTTCTCGTTCTCGAGGAAGAGGCGAGGGAGGCGAGGTTCGTCTTTTTTTTTTCGCCACGATGGGACAGCCAGCCATCGATCACCGACAAGTGATCTCTACGGCTCACGTCGAACGTGGTACTCGGACATCTTTCACTGTCGTACAAATCACGCTGGTCTCTTCAAATACTGCCGTAACGAATCCGCACAAATGTTTCTAAAGGTATATATGTACACACGGGTTACACACGGGGCGAGTTTAGCGTTTCTTTAGCTAGTAAAAAGTCAGACAGCGACGTGTCTCATGCGGTGGCGATCGAAACACGGCGCTGTTCCTCCACGGGGCCACAGCCAGCCCCCATTTGTCGATCAAACGGACCATTCTGTCGTCCTGCTTTTTCACCAAAAGAAAAGAAAAGAAAAAGAAAAAAAAAGAGAGAGAACTAGAACCGAAAACGCACACAGAGACACAGACACACAGACACACATGCACACACGGAGGAAGAACACGGGAGAACACAGAGAGAAACGATTGTTCGAGCGATCGCGAAACAAGCCATCGTCCGTCATTTCTCCCTCTGTTCTACGAAAAAGTCGACCACGTTTCCTCGAGTTTTCTCGTTACGCGTTTCTTGCTTCTTTAATTTATTCGACGAAGAACCGGGAGGATCGTTTACCTTTGCCGAAGAAGAGGAAGATCGAGGACGCGCGCGTCGATTGCTTCGAACGAGGGGGGAAACGGAGGGCAGACACAGACGCTCGGACAGAACTGCGAACCAGTGCCTTGACGAGTTAGCGTTAAGTTCAGAGATATTTTAAATTATCGCCGAATGTAAAGTTCGTGCAGAGGTAAAACCGATAGTAATTTGTAAATGTACGTACAGTATTTATTCATATATGATATATATATTGTACTGCGTATATATATATTATATATATTACACATATTTATCTGTTGCTTCGCAGATTAATACGAGCCTTCGCACGTTATTTATAGCAAAGTTTTTTGTCGTACAACGAGAGCAACGCCGGCGTTGCGTCGACGATTGCGCACGCGGAATAATTTCTGCATAATTTCTTTGTCTCCATTTCCGGATAGACGCGCTCGAATCGAGACGTTTCTCGATTGCACAGTTGCGCGCGTGCACGATTTGCCACCGTTTGATCAATTTTCTGGTCATTTTCTCTTGTTTGGCTGGTGGGAGAATAATTTCTGTTTTCTTTTTTTCTTTTTTTTTTTTTTTCCCCCGGTGTAACAAACCGGTGTAAAATTTGTTCGCGCAATCGTACGATCCAACGCAGTGCCGCGCTCAACACAAAGTCCAAGGACTATATTTTATTATTGCGACGCGACCGCGTCATATGTTATTTTATTCTCAATGTTATTGTCTTCATTGGTATTACATGTACGTGTACTGTCTGTTTAGAGTTTAGAACTTTATAAATATTGTACATATCAGACCCTATTCTGTTACGAATAAACATTGAAATCGTACGCTGCCAAGAAATTTCCTCAGCCAGATCCGATGACGCGTCCCGAACTGAGAAATGAGATACTCCGTTATTTTTACACGGGTATGAAACCTCCTGTAACACGGCATCTTGCAACACGGTTATCGCTCTAACACGATGAAAAAAGAAAATTGCGAAAACCTTTGCACAACACTGTACCTCTACTGTACAGCGCTGGATAGCATGATTTTTGTTTAACACGTTTAAAAACTAAATTACCTTAAAATAACGACGAGAAGGAATAACGGAACAATAACTGTAGTGGCTTTACACGAGAATGTATAAACAAATTATAATTTATTCGTTTATAACTCTGTTCCGATGTCACATAGCGGAAAGCGCCGCCATATCTAAAAGGATAATGTGCAAAAACTCGTTCTCGTTTGATCGACGAGAAAGAAATTTATTAAATTAAAGAAAGCATTAAATGAAAATAATATTTTTCGTTTTCTTTTCGTTTTGTATTATACGTACATTTATATTTTTAATAGAAATTAAGTTGGATTATTTATATGGAATTAAAAGAAAGAGAAATGTTTGTTTTTAATAAGTTTTCGGAACGTAAACCCCCCCCCCCCGTCTTTTTACTACAACACGGCAGTTTCTAGGAAATTTATCTATCGTGTTATAGGAGGGTTACCTGTATTTCACAATTTTTCACGGGTATTTACTACTACGGATGTCATGCGTGCGTGTATATTCAATTACACGTTCAATTATAAATTCATAACGACTTGAACGGAAAGACTTGTAAAATTACACGCGAGATGCAATTAAACAAAGTATCTCAAACGAATTTTTTTTAATGCAGCGTGACAGCACGGAAACATCCGTTCATTTTTTTGAGCCAACTAATTGAACAACAGTGATTTTCTTTCGCTCTTGTTGAGTTCAAATTTTTTTCTTGATAAAGAAATGACTGGCAAAATTTATAGATCGACTGTCCTCTTTTCGGTGAAACGTTCTTTCTAAAAATTAAGAGAAACAGCATTATTTTATTATTTTATTATCGATCGAAACGGAATAAAGATTTCAGCTTCGCGGACAATTTTTATCAGAATTTGTGGAAAATGAAGTGTCATCGACGGCGGGTACTTCGATCCATTGAGTGGAATTTTTAAATCTTTACACGCGTATTTTATAAATCGTGTGTCGTATTGGAGGAGAGCAAACGGTTAATTGTGCAAGATGCAAATATAAAACTGTATAAATTAATCCGGTTAATTAGTTTTCTCCTCAAATGAAAATTTTATCGATTTATGGACATTGAAATACTAGCGGCGCGTAGCGGCGAAACGATAAAATTAATCATTATCTCTGTCTTTGTCGTACGCTATTGTCTCTCCTTGTTTAATACGCAGTATGTGTCTGTCCTTATTGCACGCTATTGTTATCCTTGGTTAACCAAAGTGCTGCATCTACCGGTGAATTTTTCACTTTATCATTTTAGTTCGAGTTGAATCCTGGTGGCGTCTAGACGGCAGCACCATTCGTACAAGACATACGCTGCCACCTATAAGTTTCGAATTGAAGTAGTGAAATAGAAAAATCCGACAGATGGCACTACCATCCTTGAACAAGGATACAGAGATAGAATCAGTTCCAACGTTTCACCGCTACGTGGCGCTACTGTTCCAATGTCCATGAATCGAACCCAATTTTCATTTGACGAGAAAACTAATTAAACTAATTGATTTATAAACTTTTACGATCGAATCGTGCAAATCGAACCTGTAGCTTTCCTCCGTTATTCCGTTTGATCTATAAAATGCATAAACAAAGAATTTACAAATTCTCAATAAATCGAAGCATTCGCTGCAACAAAATTTAAGTTTTCTTTACAAACTTTTACGTACCAAATTTAAATCAATATTGCTCGTAAAGATCGTTAGGAGTACGTGCAATGAGCTTCACGCAATTTCAAATACAAATCTTTATATAATCAATTAATTAATTATTACATAGATTAGAACCGACGGGACGAACTTATGCTCGATCTACGTTATATTGAATTAACTTAACAAATCTGTTTGCGTGAAATAATGAAATACAGAATCTATAATTACGGGGAGTTCAACTTGAAATGCGATATAATGACTTTAGGTGCTCATTAATTTTACGATAAACTTGCAAATTTTACAATATCCTCGGTAATTGATATACTTGTAAAGTATGCACCTATATCGTACGTGTCCTCTATCCTTGATCAATGCTTGTTTACTGAAGAAGGTTTGATCGGTTTACCGTCTGGAAGACTCGATATCGTTCGCATACTTCTCCATCGATTGCAAGTACGTTAAAAACGAATCGTCCTTGGTACCAAGGGTAACGAACAACCAGGCAAAGACTGCGAGTAAATCTTTAGTCATCGATATCTTCTGCCAACTGTTTAAGTCGTCCAGAAAAGATTGAACGTTGGTTGCCTGAAACAAGGTTTATCCAACGTGAAAAGTCATTTTGCTTTAGTAGCCAAACAATGCTCCTCTCTTCCGATTACATTTTGCCACGTGGAGTCATTAGAGTTGTAATAGTGTATCAAAGTTAATTGATTGTCGGTTGCTGCGTTGACTTGATGAAGGCAGAAAACGACGAGATACAAAGGGACTGCTATTACTGCTTTGTTGTAATCGAAGTAAAGCTCACGCAGATGTTCCACGTCGAATCGTGCTAAATCAAATCTAACGATAATAAGAAGCTTCAGGAATTTAGGAGATAATATATATCTTGTTAATAGTATAAATTAAACGTACCTATCGAACGTTGTAACAATGCACATGACAATGAGAAACGAAAAGATGTTCGTATAAATTTCGCAAAATGCCGAGTATCTCGTAATAAATTCCATGGAATCGTGGAAAAATACGTGTAACTGAAAGGAAGACTTAAATAAAGAACAAAGCACGACAACGGAAGATTCTTTTCTAAAGTAGAATTGAAATTCACCATTATAAAATGCAAAAGCGCCAGTCCTCCTAAAAGACCTTGGTATAAAAAGCCTGTATTTTTCCAAAATTGTTGGAGCATAATGGCCATCTTTATAGGCGGAGAATTCTGACCATCGCCAACGTCGACGTTACTTTCTGCTTCAGTTTTCCTATCAATGGACGAATTTTTCGTTTGATTGATTTTCATTGCACTGAAACCACCTCTATGCTGTACATAAACTTTATCCGTGGTTAATACAGGAAGTGGCGCCTCGTGTTCGTACTTGTTACGCGCATTTTCTTGCGATTTTCTTAATATTTCCGTAATAGGCAATTCATTGTCATCTGTAAAACAAATTAAAAATCTTCCGTGTAATTTAATACATTTTTTTACATCTTTAGTATAATTTTATGAATCTTTCGAAATTGACTTTGAAAATTTTTTTCAGAAATCCTTTGAAAAATTCCCTACAAAAGAAAAAGAAAAAAAAGAAAAAAAGAAAAATGAAAGTATATATTTTTCGTATCAAAGCATTAAATCATTCGACGACAGAATTCATGTTTTTTAACTGTGAAACCTCGTTTCTTCTTTCTCGAGCGTTCAAAGTCGTCGCTTTCGCCGTAATTCCTGCCCGAAGATTCTGAACTGGATGTTTCCTTCCGCTTTTTATTCGCCGAATCTTCGAAACGCCTATCGTGCCCTCCTCTCGGTCTTTCATGATTGTCCTGACATCTCTTACGGTCGGCACGATCTTTCTGTCTCTGAAATTTCCTCAATCCCTTTTTGTCAGAGGACACCACTTCTGTATCCTCGCTGACGTCTCCCTGTCCTCGTCGGGGCCTGTTGATCTCTCCTGAATTTGACCATCTAGGTCTAATTGTAAGAGGCGTACTAGTGTTTTGCACATGTAGTGAATGCTCGGTGCTGTCGCTAAGTGACGAAGATTCCTCGCTACTGCTTGTTGAATAGTTTCTCCGCGAGGTTTCCGCAGTACTGCGTCGTCTTGAAACTCTTTCGTTCGATCGATTCATTTTACTGATTTTCCAATGGCGTGAAAACGTTCGATCTTTCTAACGTCGTGATTAAAATACGTCATACTTAAACGTGTCTGGCTCGCTGGACAACAAGAACACTTTAATACCTGACAATTCCTTCATAAATAGAGGAAAGTATCCATAGTAACCGTCTGTTGTCGCTTGTAACATACTGCGGGAGATACTTGGAAAAAATCAATAATTCAGACAATATGTGGCACACGCATATTTTGCACGTTACGTATGATGAGACTGCAAGACCAATAAATGAAAAGTAGAAGGTAATTATATATAAGAAATTTAAATTTATTCAGCTTGTTTCCTTCTTCGGCGTATAAAGAATAATACGCATACTAAGACTATATAAATAAGGTATAAATAAGATATAGTAAATAGGATACATTGCACAAGTGTTATTATGAAACATTATTTACATCGGAACGTAAGCCGTTTATTAATCCCCCTACTGTATAGAAGCACTTATAAGATTTCCAGATCACAGTGCCGAATTTCGGGGTGCTTTTTCTACAAATATCAAGGAAAAATATTAAATAGTAATGTCAAAAAGTTAGAAACTGATACGTAAAATCTAAGGTACCTTCAGATTTAATTCCATTCTATCTATCTCTCCACCAAGCATATCAACGATAGCTTCACCGTGCTTTAACATAAATGCTTCCAATTCTTTTATGTCTGTCATCCCTGTTATTTCCTGAGGAGTATAATAACTTTTAACTCGATACAAGACTTATTGGACACTAAGCTATTACCTTTAACATCTGGACAAGATCGTGTTTTTCCAAATAAGACCTCGTTAATTCCCTACCATCAAAGTCTAATTCAGCTTTGTATCGAACCAAATTATTACCCATATCGATACCCTTGACGTCATAAATTGCTCGGACCTGATTATTTCAAATTTCGATTAACTCAAATAAAGATATCTGTACATACAATATTATTGCGATACAATCGTAAAAATAAAACCATTATATCCGCTTCCAATTCCGCATTGATCCTGTCTAGATCTTCTTGAGATATACTTCTTCCAATTAAAGCAGCAGCATTTGTATGTATTATAAACCCGGCTACAGCGCCAAGTAAACCACCGACTAAAAGGGACCCAGTGGCATCAAACATCGAGTTTCCGAAAAAAGAAGTTAAACCCATACAAACAGCAGCACATACAAGACCAAGTACCTAACAAATTCAAAACAATATCTCGCATTTAACAATTGCGAACGTTTCTATACTTATCTTTTTTAATGAACACTTACCGCTGCGAAATCTTCCATGAGCACAACATTTACGGACGGATCTTGACCTCCTAATACATATTCTTTAAATGTTTGTCGCTTCTCTTCTGCACCTCTTTTTATTGATTGTATTGCTACTAACAAGGTTGCCCCTTCGGATACCAAGGAACCGGCTAAGATAAAATATGCCCAATAGAATGATTCTATAGTTGAAGGATGTAAAAGACCGTGAATTCCATGATAAACAGATAAACCAGTTCCAACGCAAAAGATACCGACACCAGATATTAAAGAAGATACATATCTCATGTTTGTATAACCATATGGATGATCAGGATTAGGAGTCTGAAATATTTAAAATGTATATAAGTAGTAAATGAGAAACAAGTAGTTTTATTTTAATTTCACGTGATATAATTTTCGTGCCTACTTGTACTGATTTATGTATACCATACGCTAATATTAATTGATTACAAGTATCTGCAGCAGAATGTATACACTCTGAAAACATACTGTGGGAACCAGTGTACAACCACGCACACAGCTTAAATAAAAAATTACAACCATTGCTAAAAAAAAAAAAACAAGATGAAAGATAAATTAATACACGAATGACGAAATATTTTCAAATAAAAATAAAAAAATAGAGCTTACATTGCAATGGCAGTTAAAACTACTTTACCAGATCTTCCAAAAAGTCCTTCTTGTTCAAAAACTTGGGCTTTGCTACCTATTTCTCGTCTATAATCTCTTAATCTTCGTTTGACAGTAAATATATCTATGAAATGACAGAACATTTAAAATGAAATATTTACACCAGTCTAATATTATATGTAGATGAAAAAATATTACTCTTACTTTGTTGATATGCTTTCTTTTCGAGTTCTTTTTTAAGAAGTTCTTTCATTAAAGTCTCCCTTGATCCCCAAACTTCTATTGCTCTGAAAGTAAACACAGTATCTTGAACACTACCGTGTAATTTATATTACATCAATTGGATTTCAATCAAAATGTACAAGCTTACTTAGCTTCCACATCTTTTCTCCAGTAAACAGTAATTGGAGGTTCAAATTCATAAGGTGATCTTCTCTTTGTCTTTGGTAAATTTTCAAGATCAGATGGTTTCAGCAAAAAATCAGACATAGCTCTGACTGGTGTAATAAAATTACGTTCTAAGGAAGACACCCTTTTATCCATTTTCTTCTTTTTGACTGAAAGTAAAAAAAAAAATAAATAAATAAATAAAAATATATAAATGACATTAACGATGATGAAAATCATCGATGAAAATAAGAAATGACTAAAACATCAACAAAAAACAGTCTTTACTAATACTTTTTTGACTATATTTTCTTCTGTACCTTCTGTCTTTGCATTCTGTTGAGCTTCTTTAGCTTGGCTATCGTCAGATTTAACATCTAACTTCCTTTCTTTTAACTGTCCTAAATTTTCTTTTTTCAATTCTATTATTCTTTGTACGTCGGTCTCTGTTTTTTTACTCGAGTTCTCCGTTTCTTCTTTTTGTACCTTGGCTATAACAGATATTGGCTTGGAAACCGTAATAAGGATCCATCTCCATTCTTGTGAATGCTGCACACTGTTTACGCTAAAAATCTTTCGAGGATTCGCAACAATTTGCACCTTGTACCTCGCATTATAGTTACACGTTATTAAAGTACCGGCGTGCCTCCTTGCATATCCAACTTGAAACATATATAAATATTCTTTATTGTAATGGCTGATATTCTGAAGAATCTTCAGAAGATTGGGAGCTCGCTGTAACATTTTTTAATACTCGGTCACCGTTGAGTGTCGCAGAATTTTAGGAAAGAGTATGAGCCACCTAACCTGTCGAAAGGCAAATAATAATTATTTCAATGGCTAGCAATTCTTACTAATAATTAAATGTTATATCCTTAAAAAATAAAAAATAAAAATTTCCTTTTATGGAACGTAGAAACAAAAATACCAAAAATTAAATACATCTGAAAGAAATTATGCGTATGAACTTGAAACTTAAGAAACCAAACATACCTTTACCTTCCTTCTCGTTCGCTTTATCTTATACAATGGAACACATTGTTAGTAATATTGTAAGGAAAAAATACTGTTCGATATTATTCCAATCTTGTGAGAACGTTCTAATAAATTCCTTTCGAACTGTCAGAAAGGTAATCAACTACTGTCTAAATTCAGCCGGGGTAATACAGTGTACCTGTACAATACATCTAGATAAATATATTTCTACGCAGTCATTTGCGCTTGTAATTCATAAACTTTTCATTAAATACATAAATTCTTGCAGAAAAAGAAAAAAAAGAATGCGACAGCAAAGTCGAAATCTTTGCATCTTTTGTATTTATTTCGAGACGAATATATCACGAGGATGTTGCTTATTCTATTAATTGCTTTAATAATAACAAGTGATTTTTATACCATTCTACATAATAAACTACAGATAATTATAATAATTTTGTTTTTTAATAAATTACCTCAGTTGTACTATATTACATTGGTCAGAAATTGTACGAGATATATAAATTCAGTTATATAAATTCATGCATAATTCATATTCACGGTTTTATTATATAGTACGTAAAAATATCATATATGTACGTATATCTCGTTTTGCAGTTTTTTATTTATTCACGTCAAAAATAAAGTTAATAAAAAATATATTAGTAAGTTCTAACTGATGACACATAAATTGGATTGGTTGAACAAACCAATTGGGATGTGTGTGTGTGTGTGTGTATTCTCTTTGCAATGTGTACGTGCCACTCTTGTCAAACGGATAGGCAAAAGTGCAAAATAAATAGCTATGGATGGAAGTCAGAAAACAAGTGATTCGCAGTTTATTTCGTTTCAAGATTTTCCTTCAATAAATCACGAAGGAAATATTGGTCAAGCTCAGTTGGACGTCAACGCCTCCAGTCATCAGGGTTTTAATAACCTCTCAAATGATCCCACAGGAATGGGTATTATTGAAGATCTACAAGGAATGCCCGATAAAAATGAAGGTTCATGCCTTTTACGATCTTTTGTTTAGTTTCGAGTAATTTTTTTAACGATTTTTGTCACTCCTATGGTGAATATTACAATTTAAGATCTCTCGTGTCTGTCACGTAAATCTATCAATGTGCTTGTGCATCTCCAAAAAAAATAATATATTTCTTTTTTCTCTTCTAGCTGCATCGCATAGTTTCTGGACAATAGAATATTATCAAAAATTTTTCAACGTAAAGACAAACGACGTGGTGGAAAGAATCAAAAGATCCATGTTCCCACATAGTACTGATAATTACTTGATATCTCACATCAGACCAAATCCAGATCTTTACGGTCCATTTTGGATTTGTGTTACGCTAATATTTTCTATAGCCATTAGTGGAAATCTGGCCAATTATTTGCAAACAGCTAATTCAAGCAAATACCATTGGAGATACGAATTTCACATTGTATCATATGCTGCCACATGTATATTTTTGTACGCATGGCTATTACCTCTCATATTGTGGGGTGCATTAAAGTGGACCACTAGTTCAAGGAACACAGAAGAAGAATTAATCGAGGTTTGACGCTAATCATTCGCCTTTTTTGAACAACACTGTATAATAATGCCAAAGGGACATATTTGTTTTAGTCTTACGCAACACCTGGACTTTTGGAGCTTTTATGCCTTTATGGATACTCTTTGGCTATTTATATCCCAGTAACTTTTCTATGGACAATTCAAATCGAGTGGCTACAATGGAGTTTAGTTGCAATAGCAACTTTCTTATCTGGAGGAGTATTATTGAGATCATTGTTACCTCTAATATCAGGTATTATATATATATAAATAAATGTTCGTAAGAATAATTTAATAAAACAAATTAATTTTCAGGAAGATATAGGATAATATATATCGTAGTAGTCCTTGGGATGCACCTTCTACTGGCAATAGGATTTATGCGATACTTCTTTCACATACCATCAAAGTCATTTCCTGTAGAATATGCAAAAGCAACCACGCAAATGGAAATAATCAAGAATAGTTCACATAATACTTCTGGCTAATGATGTTTCTGTTTATTCAGTCATAATGGATTTGTACGCATTTATACTTTAAAACGAACTGTTGGTAAACGCATTTGTTCCGATAGACAATGAGTGATGAAAATGGAATGATACGATTCGCACATATTTGTTGACTGTTAATTCTGTCTTCGTGCAAGTAGATGTAATATTTATACTATACCTATGAACGAAAAATAAATGAATATAACTGAAACTTGTCACATTTGAGGCACTAGTGTTTATTAAAAACATTTCAGTCGACTTATATCAAGTATATATAATATTCCTGTGTGTCAGGGCAATATAGAAGGCCAACAAAGTGTCTGGTTGATTTATTTTCACAGCCCCCATTTTAACATAGGGACGCGTTACATATCAACGCAACACATATCATTTACAATCATACGAACCTCCATATTGTACACAGTAATTGTTATTAGTACTCATAATACAATAGATAGTATTTATAGTTATTAGTCGTCGTTAATACAATCGTATGTAATTCATTAAGTTTTCCCTTATGTTTTTTTGTTTATGATTAACCAATGTGATAAAAGGCAACATTCACTTTGTAGTAGTATCGTTATATTATTATCATCGATCTATCAATATATACCATGATAGTAATAATTTGCTTGTTATTACACAAACAATGCAACATTGACGTAATGACGGATAACTTTCCAATTGTTTTACCGTGACTTTGCTGGAGTTTGACGACGTTTTATTTTCACCGTAGGAAAAAACGGTCCGCGCGATCCTCACTGGTGCCATTATCGAAAAAGAAACGAATAGTGCGTTTGAAAAGTAGCTACTTTTATACTGCTAAGAATGTTCATTTTCTCTAGGAACGAAACGTCGTCAATTCGCGTTTCAATCTAGTTGCAAGTTAGTAAAACTGTTCCTCTGTTTCTTTCTCGTCTTTTTTTTTTTTTTTTTTTTTTCTTTTCAAAAAGTTACCAACACGATGATCTTGTAAAAGTCCATTAAGCGATTCGCAAGAGATAACACGATAGTAAAATTTAGCAAATATCTCGAGGTCTACGAAAAGTCTTCCGTTTTTGCAAGCCTTGTCGATGTGAGCGTCGCGTGTAATACAAAATACAAAAAAGACAGTTCGAGCAGAGCTTGACTCCTCCTTCAGAGAGGAAGTGAAGCATCTCTCTCGTAGCCTGTATTCTCGTCTACTTTGGATTTGTCCGACTGTTGACCGAGAAGTAGAGTCACGATAAATGGTATTCGATGATTACTGACTCATTGATACGAACGATTCAAGTATCCGATCGCAGTATGAAATTCCTCGACGAAGTAAGTAGCACGGTAGATTCTTCAAACGAGATGTAAATCGACGTGCACCTACTCCCACGTAAAGAAGATAGGCTCGATAATTACGGAACATGCCACGCACTCAATGATTTGTTTCAACGCTGTAAAACGATAGACACACTTTTTTTATTCGATCGATTCTCCTCGCTTGGACAATTGGTATATCCTCGATACAAGCTACAAGGAATTTCTGTTCGAGCGTGTTTAAAAACTCAGCGGCGTTTCGACGACCACGAAACCGGCGAAACGGCATTCTACGATTTACAGCTAGTGCTCACAACGACTTGGTCCAACGTGTTTACAAGATAATTACAGTCAAAGTTTGCGAATAGGCAGGAGCAATAATAACGAGTAATAAACCTACGACAGTCTACTTAGTTGCCTGTTTTTTTTTTTCTTTTTTCTTTCTTTTCTTGATTTTCCTCTCAACACGTTACACGCAACGCTACTTTGTTTCATTTATTTCGTTCGCCGTTTCATCGTTTAAATTATTGCGATTCTCGATACGTTTACACGAACAAGGCTGGCGTGTTAAACGAATTGAGAAACGTACGATTAGTTCTTATTACCATTATTTACAATAAATGTGTATCGCCGGGCATATCTATCGTTATTATTATTACTGTTGTTGTTGTTGTTGTTGTTATTATTATTATTAATGTTAATGTCATATAATATACATTTTTTTTTTCGTTTTCTATTTCGTAAATGCAAACACGCATAACTATTACAGTGACATACAGAGCAGCTGTGCGCGGATCGCGCCCCAGGCGCCCTTTAAATATTACACATAGATAATAGTTAATGTTTACCCTGGTTTTATCAATTATTACAAGTATACGCATATATATATGTATGTACTTTTTGTTTATATATATATATACACATACTTACATAACATTGCTCATAAATGTCGTACTCTTTATACAATCGTTGACTATTATCTTCTACAATGTCGCGCAATATTGCAATAATTTCAGGTTGATTATTCAGTCGCATGCTTAGATAGTACGTAATCCATTTATCTTTTCTGCTTTCTTGCGTTTATCCTGAACTCATCGGCATCGTTGAAACTTTTTTACTCGCGATAAAACAAATAACAGACGATATTGTACGTCGATCTACATTAACAAATGACGGCTACGTAATAATCTTGAAAATGATTATTTTAATTTTTCTTTTAATTTTTAAAGAAAAGAAAATCTGCACATCGTTCATTTCGGCAAGATATATATATATATATATATATATATATATATATCAAGCACGAGGACGAATAATTTTTTTTTTTTTTTGCGATACAGGAAAGCGAGTTAACATTGCATACATTTTTCTTTTTCTTTTTCCTTTTCTCTTTTTATCTCGCCAAAGTTGCAACTTTAGTTGTTGTATTTTAATGTTTCCTACATTTTTGCTTTTCCGTTTTTTCTCGTGTCCAGGATACTGATTTTCGCGTCGAAACTAATTTGAATCGTCGATCGGACAGTCATCATTATTATTGATCATAACAAGCGTGTGTTTGAAAGAACTGGCTGCCGGTCGATTGAAATTGATATCATTTGTTCGATTATCGTTTACCTAACGTTTGCTACGACTTGTGTAACTTGGCTACTTCGGTTACTTAGGATGCGCGCTTTTTTGTAATTAAAAACAGTCCTTAGCACGTTTACGAGGAACTTCTACTCTTTATTGTACTATCTAGGTGAACGGTACACGTTTTCCAAAAAATTAGGGACGAATACAAAAAAAAAAAGAAGAAAAAACAGGAGAAGAATATAACTGTCTTCATTTTAGAAATTTCTCAGAAGAGAATATCAGATTTTTCTTTTTTTTTTTCGACCATGATATTGATATGTTCTTTGTCTTATTTCCTTCTTTAAGGATAAACCGTAGTTCAACCAGAAAAGTAACTGGCCGTGTCTTTTCGTTTTTTTTTTTTTTTTTTTGAAAATTAATAACGCAAAGTTCTATTTGTTTAGGCGTCACAGATCTTTTTATCATTGTCAATGTGTGAAGAATTCTAGCCACTCAAACTGTAAAGAATTTAGAAGATATATGTATGTAGACTCGCGAGCACGAGTTATAGTTCACGTTCGATCATCTTTTCGCGTCTCTTCTCGAACATATTCTCAATGAAATATAGTTAACCGCTCTCAATCGCCTTACCATAGCTTTCTGGAAGATAACGTTAGTCCGTTTTGGTCAGTTACTTAGGACAGGTAGTTAATCTTAGCGACTAACACGATTGAAAAACTACAAGAAATATCTTACGTCGAAGAATACACAGTTATTATATCGAGTGTGTATGTGTATATATGTGTATGCACGTGTGTCAGTATCATTGCTCTACAGAGTTTCTTTCTCCTTGCTTTCTATATTTGATCGTACATATTACTACAATTAAACGATTCGAATCTGTCTCTACGAGCATCGAGTAGAAATCTACGCTACGCGCGTGTGTGTATATATATATATATATGTGTGTGTGTATGTATTTTCATCATGTGTGTCGCGCTAAAAGCACAGTTAGATATACAGCAGAGAAGAAACACGCGCTAAGTAGTATTCTCTCGAGAAGAAAAAAATTCACGTGGTTCGCTGAATTCGATGCAAAGTTATAAAAAGGGACGTTTAGTTTGCTCTCCTCCTTCATCTCCCCTAATGAGTTTCCATCTATGGCTTACGTGAACGCGAGGCTGGCTCTTTTGATCAAATTTGATCGTTACATTCTTCCTTTTTTTTTTATTTATTTTTTTTTTATTTTGTTATTTTCGCTTCGATCGTACGGTTGCTTTGATTGCGTGCTTAAGTGATAACAGGTACGTACCATTGACGAAAGAGACGCAGTAAGATCATAAAATCGGCAATGACATTTCATATGTTTTAAGAGTCGAAGCAACAATTTCACACACATCATACGGAGAGATATGACCCTTCAATTAGAATTAGAGAACGTACGAGACTAGTTTAGAATCGTTTTTCCTTTCGTGATATCTTTAAAAAAATCGTACACGGTGTATACGTAAGGTTCTAGACACGCTATAGAAGAAATGTGATAAATACGTCACTTTACCAATGACTTTCGACAAATTGAGACTTTCAAAACTGTCACTGATCAATGCTTCAATCTATTTATAATTTTACTATATCTCTTCCGCCAAATATAATTATACATGTAGTGAACTCTATTTTTTTCCCTTTCCCCCTCCCCCCCCCCCGGTTTTCCGATTTAACGTCTTTTAAATCCGACACGGCGGGACCTTTCTGCTATAGGTTTGCGATTTGCGACAGAAGCTAAAGAATGCAGGAAGCGGAGGAACCGGTGCTCGCATACGCGATGCGCGTCCCCCTCGAATTCGTGACCGATTCTGGCGACATGCTTCCTTTCACGATGAAGTATACTCGTATATATATCGTTCATCGACGAAAAGAGGGAAGAGAAACGCAACGATACTTCGTAATGATAATCCATTGATCGTCAATAGAACGTCGACGTTGCAATGGAGTCAGGATTGAATCGCGGCGGTAGCGCGGGCAAAGCGAAGTAAAATGAAGAAACAAGGGTTTGATAAAGAGCGTTTGACAAAAATAATAATAATAGAACCGTAAAAAGACAGCGAGAACTCAGTTGAAAAAGTATCCGAGCGAATACACCGGACATCTGCATTTTATTAAACCATTTAAAACATAGTGACGCCTGTAGCGCTGTGTGTATACTTCTCTCTTGCTTTCTCTGTTGTTTAATTGTTAAATGTTTTATCCTTATCTTTTCTGTTTATATGTATATATATACGTGTGTTTCTTTTCGTTTATTCGTTCCTTTTTTATTTCTCTTGCATTCTTTTTCCTTTTTTTTTTTTTTTTTTTTTTTTTGTTTGCTTTTCGTGTTGTTCAGCTAGCTTAACTTCTCGATTACACTTATACGGCCTCGAAAAGCGTCAAAGTTCTCGTCGATTACCTTAAGCATTAGTCTTTAGTGTTTGATTATTATACTACAGTAATATACAGAAAAATCGTGATTCTTTGGTCCCGGTAGCCTGCTCGTCCATTAAATTATTTCATTCCTCGATGTTCGTCTTTTTCTTTCTCCCATGTTACTGTTTGTTTGTTTGTTTGTTTGTGTGTGTGTGTGTGTGTGAATAATTGTTGTATCAATAATTCTATCTGATGTAGCTGGACGAGCAGGCCCCGGGACCAATTCAATTAATATTCAATAATTACAATACACTAAATATAATCGGCCAGTGTATATTAAAATATAAATATCAAATAGACATTTTGCCACCAGGATGTATGCACCTAAATGCCGATGCGCGACTTAAAAAATTGAGAAACATTCGTTAAGTAAGTCGTCACCGATTAGTTAAGACCCCTGTTGTCGGAAGAACGCGGAGCTCGCCACTATCGAAACCTCGATAAAAAAAAGAAAAAAAAAAAAAAAATTGAAACCAAACGGATGTTGATGATACTTTAAAGAACGCGACTAATTATTCCTTTTTTCTTTTTTTTCCTTCGATCGTAGGACAAGGTTCATATCTCTAATTAGTTTTCGATAGTCACGAGCTACGCAGCGATGAGATTAGAATTTTTTCTTTTTTTCTTTTT
>WIUT01001919.1:0-26623 GCA_010645135.1 Tetragonula clypearis
TATATATACATATTCAACGACCAAGTCGTCAAATTGCGAGAAAGTTATGAAAATGAAATTCACCGGAGCGCGATGGGAAACGTCACGCTTCGTCGAAGAAAGAAGACGAGCGGAAGAAAGAAAGAAAACGAAAAAAAGAAGCTCTCAAAGAACCGACAGGAATAGGGAAGAAAAGAGTTCCAACGGAATTGGATATTGCGGGATCCAGAGGTCCGGATATTCGTGGAGGATCCACGTGAATGGCGATTGATCGCCGATCCCGAAAATTCGTCGCGTCCAGCAAGAATTTTTCTTAACGCGTGCAACACGGACCCATTGTCGTCCCGTTTCGCATGCAATATCGGCGTGTGCTCTCGGATGAAATATTACGTTGCAGAAATAGCGTTGCGCCTCGGCATCAGAATATACCTCAGAAATAGACGTCCGTTCGACCGGAGGTGAGGAGGAGGATTTTTCGGACAGCCGATTCGCCGGCAAGAATAGTTCAGGTGAGTTCGAAGCGGGTATTTCGAATCGGGAACAGCAGTGGTATAAAATTGAGACGATGCGGCGTTTGAAACGTGATGCTCGAGGACGACGCGTTCCGCGATTCTTCGTTCCATCTCGTTTTGGACTCGTCGCATGGAATTTCGAATACGAACACGTGGCTGTGCGTAGGTATATGATTGTTTCGAACAGAAAACTCGCGTGAAAACTCATAATTTTCCCAATTTCTGAGCGTGTTTTTAAATCTTCGGAATCTGGTGTTAGATTAAATATGTAAATAGCAAACGAACAATTTAACATAGCAATATTGCGACAGTATTATTCATTATTATGAATATATAGTAATATATATAACGGCACACGAATTATTATATATATATATATATATTTATAAATATAATCATTCACGTACTGTCTACGTAGTTTTCAATTTCATTTAAATTGATAACAGAACGAAATTTCAAGTTTCTTCGACTTTTCTTCACAAGTTCCTCGAAAATGTAGCCACTCTATGTATATGTACGTGTTATAGTCATTTATAATTCCATTCCGATATTGTCATATCGATAATTATCATGAGAATTTACGTAAGCTCGGTGAAAAGGATTATAGCTCCAAATACGATTCGAATACATTAACGATAATTCGTTATTGACAGTAGTATTGTTTTACCAACGATACCTGTAGAAAGATTTCGATAATCGAGAATCGTTAACACGATACGAAGATTACGAAGGATACTTTGCTACGAATAAATTTCTGGCGATCTCTCGACTTTGATATCGCATTAACGTCAAAGAGGAATATTTCTATACGAATATTTTTAATCGAGAAAAAAATCCAAGTTCAAAAACGAAATTTCAATGTTCACGATATTTTAATATTTTCCAGAGTGATAAAGAATGTGGAAACATAGATCGATCCTGTCAGAGTTTTCGATCATTTCGCTTCACCTTTTTACAATGTATACAAGTTAAATCTACGAATACGTCGTACGTTTCTAAGTTTTCAGTAAATAAATTCGCAGTGCAAATTATCGTGAAAATCCGCGAAAAATCAAACGCCGGATGACGGGATGATCGTTCGAATTATTCGGCACTTCGAACTCGAATCACGGCGCGATTCTCGATGAGGTTGCTTCTCGGCGAGGAAGAATCTTTTAACCGACGTTTTGTAAACAAAGTTGCGCCGCGAGAGGCGCAATTAGGATAATTTTTTAATGCATTTTTTAAATCCAAGTGCCCGCGTTTACGAGTGCAAACTTCAATTTAAAATGTTTCTCTCTTCTTCTTCCTTTTTTTCTTTTCCTTTTCTTTCTGCTTTTCCCGGAGCGTTCTTAACTTCGACTCGAATTAGAAAGTTCGTTTGGTCGCGTGCATGCGAACGCGCGCGTAAAATAAACGAAAGCTCGCGTTCACAGCGAAAGAATACGGTTAAGTAAGTAAACAGCGAGTGGGCAAACTCGCGAGCGGTGCTTGGCGAAACTGCTCGCGAAAATGGTAGAATTGCCTGAATGATTTGCGAAAAATTTCGTGTGAAATTGCACTTTATCCACTTGCGTTTCTTTCTTTTTTTTCTGCGGGCTGGCGATAATTCAATCTCTCATTCGTAGTTACGTTTTTAATTTTTGAAGAATTTGTTTCCACTTTTGACAACTTTGACTTACTTCCTCCTCGTAAACACGCGCGAACTCGCGAAACTAATTCAAATACAGCGAATCGATCTCGCACAATCGATCACGGTACGCGTGTAGTACGCGACGAATCGAATAAATTTCAACTAACCTTGATTCCCGAGTGCTCAGGCATTATGCAAATAATATATTTTAAATATAGCGCAGTCAGAGAACGAAAATACTCGGACAGAAGTTGGAGATATCACTCTCTCTCTCTTTCTCTCTCTCTCTCTCTCTCTCACTGTGTTTTAAATGGTGCTCGGGGGTGTATTTACCCTGAGAGATTATTCGCTGCTATACGGTGTTATATCGTGGTTCGTTCGAAACAATCGTTTGTTTGATTTCGACGAGTTTCACGTTTCAATTATATATATATATATTTTTTTTTTCCGGAATAAACTTGAAATATCAGGTGTTATCGGAAGATTAATTCGACACCTTCTTTTTTTTTTTAGATGAAGCTGCCATTTATTTATTGGTATTTCGCGTTGTCGAACTAGTTATTTTTCGCATTTGAAGGTAAATCACTGTTGAGAAATTTAATTTAATTTCAGTTGAAAATAAAAAATTTATCACAACGATAAAAATACCGATTTTAACAGTCTGCGTTATATTTCGATATGCGTGGCTTTAAAATTCAATCCAAAGGGACTAACTTTGTTACATTTAACGATTATTCGAAATAAATATTTCTCTCACTAAATGTGCAGTGAGATAATTCATAGAATTTTTACAATATTATTTTACAATTTTAATTGTCAATTGTTATTAGAATCAGAACAACGCTCAACAAATATGATAACGTGTGGAGATTGTGATCTACGTTTAGCATGAAATATCATAGTTAATACGCAGTAGTATCGGTGTAAAACAATGTTCATTCTTCATTTCTTCCTGTGACTTTAAATTAAAATGTTTTATATTTTATATCATGTTGCATTTTTGCAATAATTTTTCTTTGTCCAATTCAGTATTATATTTAATTTAATATATTTTGTATAATATTTAATATAATAAATTTTATATAATATAATATAATATATTGGACAAAGAAAAAGTATTAAAAAAATATATATAATATAAAATATATATAAAAATATATATAATATAATATATATAATACATTTCATATAATATTATATTTCGTATAATATAATATACTCAATATAATTTAATATATTTTAGTCAATCACAAGTAGCATTGTTCAGTCAATGATCAAACACGATCATCATATCGATTTTTCGATAAATCTAATTCAATGTTTAAATTGATATTTTACTTGCATTTATCCAATGATCATTCACATACATGTTGTCTTATTATTTCGTCAATGATAATAATAAATAATCCACATTTTGTATTTTTAATATTTCTTCGCGAATATATTGTAATGTTGTGGTCTTAATAAAAATCTTCGCTTGTATAATAATAATAACAATAATCGAGCCAATAATAAATAAATTGGTACGCATTTTTGCACGCAATTACTAACGTTAAGCTAGACAATATCGGTCGGCAAACAAGTAGTATCGGTCAGCCAGTGATCAGACGCGATACAGAACGTTCTACAATACCAATATTACATTACGATACAATGCTATGATCAAAAGGCAATATTGCGATAGATTAAGATTCCAACGATATTGCAGCATCGTAGGTTGTAACTTTCAGCTATAGTTTAATTTGTAAGTACGATCCAACGAAGATCGGACCTGGAAAATTGCTGACCGGGTTTAGGTCGTATTCGTATTAATTCGTCACCTTATATTCAATCCACGATACGATGCCAAGAAACGGAAATGCGCGTCGAAGTAGTCGAGAGTTTCGCAGATCAAGCCCTTTACAGAAGTGAAAACAGCGAGGAAATCGGAAGTTGGAATCGGCGGTTAGAAACGACCGTAGTTGATGACAAAGAGCTGAATTTCCAAGAGGGCGAAATTTCCACCCACTCGCCGGCTACTCCGTTCGAATATTTGGGGCAAAATCGCGGTGGATAAAGTTAGCGCGGGTCTGCGGTAGCTTTATAAACGATCCTACCAAGGAAAAGCGTAAAGAAGCGTGAAGAAAGTTTCCGAGAGAGAGAGAGAGAGAGAGAGAGACCGAGCTGTTTCGTACGAAAATTTTCCGCGAAAAGAACGATACTTCTGGCCCCCGGGATATTTGTCGTAAACGTAAGACATAAACATACGTTTCGTCGCGCGGTAACGGAACTGCTTTCGAAAATCATTTCGCTTTGGACTTTCGCAGAGGAATTCGAATTTTGTGAAACGATAGTTACGGAGACACGCGTCACACAATCGCGGGACTTTTGAAATTCGCAGACTATTCGATCTTTAATTTCGTTGGAACTTTGGTGTTCTTTGGTGTCTGATATTACGCGACGCGTAATTCAAATCACGATAGTATGAATTTCATTTTGATACCTGGCGATATTATGAATTTAGGCGAAAAATGAATTACCACGGATTGAACGGCGTTCAATTATTAACACAAAGTATTAATAAATTCATACACGCTGTTACAAACGAAATGAGAAATATATATCGCGCGTGTATATTTTCAAATTCGCGAGCAACTGTTGCTGTTTGGAAAATGTTATTGCAACAACATTTGGTAATGTACTATTGATCATGACGTATGGTGTAATTCAAATGTACACTTATTTAATATCTAGTAATGTTGTACTGGGTGTGTTTTGAATATTTAATCATGAACTTTATCAACATTTATTATTGTAGATGATATCTTTATCGCTCGTTGATATTGTCTGTCAGTAATAAATAATGCTAATCGTGGAGGCTTTAGTTGGACTTTCAAATGAAAGGAAAATTTCGAAATGCTGTGTACTGTAATATGAAAAAAAAAGAGAGGATCAAATATCTATGCATCGAGTACATTAGTAATGAACAAAATTTCGAGAATGTGAAAATAAGATTTAAACCGCGAATGATTCCAATTTACTAACAACCAGAGATCGTGCTGTTCGTCAAGTGATTTAAAAACCGTGATTCCGTTGGAATGTCTCGCCAAAAATGCACGTGTATACCAATATTTGCGAAACTAAGTTAGTTACTAACAAAGTCGCGAAATGATACAATATTCCCCAAGAAAAAGCACGCGGGACGAAAGTTAATCTCTACACCGCAACGCTGTAATTAGATCGGACGGCTCGCTGATATAATTCCGAGATTGAGCCTGCTTTTCCGAAACTTTCGCCCGGAAAATTTCAGCAAAGTTGAAGACGCTGAGGCTGTCGTGAAGAGTGCATAATAGGAAAACAAGCCGGCAGTTTGCCATATACTCTCGGGATCCACTATCTCGCAACGCAATAAACTTGAGCCCTCGTGCAGCATGAAAGGCGGGGGTGGCGGGGGGGGGAGGCAGAGGAAAAAAGGCAGATTTTCTAGACCGACAGCGCCTGTAACGCAATATTTATCGCTTTCTTACATCGTAGAAGAGTTATAACGTTATATGTGGAAGCTTTGGCCCGCGCTGAAAATTTCTACCTGACCGACTTGCTTCGATCGATAAACTTCGTGTTGGTTTCGAGAGTTCTTAATTAATAAACGAAAGGGGGGTGAAAAAATTAGCTCGTCGTTGGGATTCACTTTTTTAGTTTGTTGTATAAAATGCGCTTACCGGCGGAAGAATTTTCACGACTATTGTTCTCAGGTTTTAGTATGAATTCGTGGTCTTGGGATTAAAGTGCACATAAATTTAAAATTAAATATTGCGAGTGTTTTTTCCCGATTGTCTGTTTAATTCAGTGTATTTCGATTTGAACGATTGGCAATATTTCAGCTAAACGATTTAGTAATTATTGCTAATTCGTTGATTTAATTTCTATGCTTTTGTTGAAGGCACCATCTAGTGGAACTGTTCCAGAAATTATTCAATTGTTAAACAGTTCCAAAAATATATTAATCCAGCTCTTCGTAACTTTGTAATTTTGAAAAATTGTGCAAAATGTTTTCCTAATATGTAACTTGATATTACACGAAATCGTTGGTCAGTCACACCCCTTATTGTACATTTTGTACATTATTGTATTGTGAATATTATAAGTATGACGTAGGTATCTTGAAATTTCATTAGTGATGAGACACTAGTGTCACAATTGTATCGACAAAGTTTGAATTACAATATATATATTGAAATATAAATGAAATTGTATCTTGCATCTTCTATATATATAACATCTACATGTGTTATAACATTTATAATATTTTACGAAATGAAAATTTATATATATATATTATATTATATATTATATCATATATTATATATATAATATTTTATATATATATATGTATATAAATTTTCATTTCGTAAAATATCATAAATGTTATAACATATGTAGAAATATTATAAATGCTATAACATATGTTATAACATATGTTAAATAGATATATACAGATAAATTTAGATACATTTAGATATATAGATAAATCTTCATTTCGTAAAATATTATAAATGCTATAACATAAGTAGACGTTTGGAACATATAGCAACGTATCAGCGATATAATTCTATTGAATATAAAAATCTGTGAATATAACAAATCACTGGTAACTTTCAAATGGATAACATTCTTTCATTTAATGAAACAAAGAAAGTCCAATTTTATACCACGGCGGTTTATTTTAAATGTTGCAATGACATTTTATTTACATGTACATGGTGTACTACATTTCATCGACGACAGCATAATTTCGATCTATTAATTACAGTTTCTATCGTTGTCTGGAAATTTTATATTAAACAATCACCCATACTATCTCATTATATATTTCCAACACTGGCAAAGGAGGGGAATTTATGTCTGTGTTATAATTTCGGCACGAATTAACTATAAATTCCAACGTCGCTCGATTGAAATTAGAATTCTCTCGTTCGAGAATTATTCAACGCCACTGTAATGCGCGTGATATCATGCACATTACAGATCGTAATTGTAGCCGTGATTAATATCACGCAATTTTCGTAATAATCTCGTCATGAGACTGGTACGCACTCTCTGTATCATCGGTGTGGATTCTGCAATCGGTGACGCAAGGGGCAGAGATTCGCGAGAGATTCTCCTTCGTAAATCATCCCCGGGGGAGTATCTATCTGTCACGCGATTATTTTTCCAGCTGCAAACATATAGGTCGCGTCATTTCCATTAATTCGAATCGTTTCAGCGGGGGGGAAGCGGATCGATAGGGATCGGCAGTGAGACCGGGCGCCCCGATGTAATTGTAAAGCGCGCCCCCCTCTTCCCCCTCCTCATCCACCACACCATCACAGTGCGCCGCATCGTGCGTGAATTACGACTTGACCGTGATTTCGTCGTTCGTTTTTCCTCGATCCCGGACGCGAGACCAATTTATTACACGCTCGGTGAAATGAAACGAGCCCGAAGAAAGGAAATTTTCCATTCAATGGAAATCGTCTTGTCCGCCGTTAATGTTTTATCACCATCCGCCTCCCCCCAAAAACACGCAGCTTGCGTACGGTTACTCTCGCTATCGGTTCAATTCGGTCGTCTCAGTGACGATGATAAATAATTCAATGCAGGCCGTAGTATTAACGCACTGTAACTGTATTATATTCTCGGTGTATTAAAATAAACAATAATATCTGAAACTTCGACGGTGCTTAATAATTCGCGAGGAGCATAACGTTAACACAGTGAAGTTATAATCAATTCATTGGACATAACACGCGAGTAATTAAAAATCCGAGGAGGCTGACGGTCGTTACTGCTACGTTGGCGAAGTTTTATCGATTGAGTCCTCCTCGCGATGGAATTACGCAACTTCCGGATTAGTTTAAATAAATACGCGTAACAACGTAAAACCGGCAGATCGATCGTTCAGCTTTGCGTGTTTCGTTTAATTTTGGTGAACAACGTCACGTTCGTCACAGGAGAATTACTTTTTTTTTCTTTTTCTTCCTTTTTCTTTGGGGGGGGGGGGGAATTGAGATCGTCGATACGAAGATTTGGAATTGAAAACAATCGGACTGGCTTAATTTGTTAAATCAAAAATTTTGGAACTTGAGAAAAATTATCTGCTTCGGACATTTGAAATTCAAAGCGTTAGAAATTCAGTGTTTAGAACCTCAGATGGTCGTTTTTCGAATCGTTCGGAATTTAATTAATTCCGTTGTTCGGAATTTAGAATTTTTTTAGATGTTAGGGGTTAGCTTGGAAAATCTAGAGATTAGAACTTTAGGCAGTCGATTTGGAAATGTAGGATTTCGAGCGTCAAATAATTCGTTCAGGCGATTCGAACGGCTGATTGAATTTAGAACTTTAGACAGTTCTGGAAAATTCAGAAACGTGAAATTTACTCTTAGATTTAAAAGTTTAGGATAGGAATTTCGGAATGAGTGATTTAGAAATTTAGAAAGTTAAACGTTCGAATGTCAGAAACTGTAGTTAATTTAATAGTTCAGAATTTGCAATTAATTTATAAATATAGATTCATTTTTCACGTAACTTTTTCTTTTTCTTTCCTTTCAATCGACATTTTTGGACACTCAGTTGACAGATTTCGAATTTCGAATTTCTTAAATACGATCGTCAGAGGCAAAATTTTCAGTCGTTTCAGTTCAAACTAATTGTATTTCAACTTTGAATAGTTTATAGTTAATTTCGAGTCACAGCTGAATGAAGCAGTTTCGTAGTGAAATCGTAATTACTTACTTTCTGTCGGTGAATGAAGAACCGCAGAGTTAAGACATGCCCCCAAGAACTGCAACAAAAAGGAAATTGTCATTTCTCTAATTTTTTTGAAACTTTGCAAAGATCTCTCGAGTTTATGATCATTATTCGCAACGATGTATAACGTCAGCGTGTGTCTTCAAAAAATTCTTGGATATATCACTGTGAATTCTCAGCTTCGCGCAGTAGTATATTCCTTTCTTTATCAGACGCTCGGTACGAAACTCTATGAATCTGAAAATATGTCGCTAATTTCACGAATAATAGAATCGTGGCTTTAGCTCGAATTAATTAATAAAAAAAATGGCCTGAGAATTGTAGTAAGATAGAGAAAGATACATGTTCAACTACATTCGAAAATTATAATTTGCTAAAATCAGAAAGTTGCTCAATTTGACGCACGACAATATCTGTGTCCGATAATAATTAATTTCTAGTCGAACACAATCAACAAGAAAACTAAGATCGACGAGACTTTGGCCAATTCCATGAAAATACCTCGACAATGGCGCATCGCAGATGAACGAGGGGCGCGTGAGTTGCAGAAATAATTTCGACGCTTTCGTGTCATTACCGCTTGGCATTAATCCTTGTCACGACGCGGGCAGAATGCACCATCGTTGAAAAATGTTGCATCGAACGACGAATTCACAACGGCGAAAGATTTTTCGGTGATCGCGTCGTCGTTTCATATTTCCAGAAAGATGTGAGAATTATTAAAAAGATGAAAAAGAAAGAAAGAGAGACCATTAAACACTGAGCCATTAAACCCCCAGAAATGGCGTTGAAACGATCGAATTATCTCGAAAACCAGTGCTCAAAAGTGTGATCCTGGTGAAAATTACATTTCCCATTTTTCTTCAACAATCTACTACGCCACACTTTTGCGTTCGAGAAGCTTCAAACATTGGATCTGTATGATAATTGAAAATATTAATTGGATTATGATAATTATAATTGTAAGTTTAATTACAATTGTAGTTACGTTATTATACATTGTATTATTCACATTAATCGTGGAAGTAAATTTCAGGCAATAAAATAGATGAGTACACGAATTAATTCGGATAAAACAATTGGCACAACTATTTGAATTAATGGGTTAATTAATTTGAAATAGAACGACTCAAACCCGAATGCAATTTTTCTTTCATACATAAAGTATCTACTTTCTCATTTTATTTTAGATGGTGTTAGTTAGTAACTGTAAGTTTAGAAAGTTGCATTAATTCTACGTATACAATGTTATAAATTTCATAAATTTCTCAGGTGACTTGCTCATCTGTCCAAACTTGTTGCGGTTTTAAATCTTTGCCGATACTTTGTTCATTGCTTGTACATGTGTGTGCGTGAGTGTATTAAATAAATAAAATATATACTTCTACTAATTGAAATGACTGTCTTAATATATTGATTTAGTACAAACACTAATGTTTCGAATAATCTTTCGAAAATTAATAGAGTATAAATGGACCGGAGATTTTTATGCATTTATGGAAAAGAATAAAAATACAAAATGGAACGTACGAGAATGTAAATTCAATGGTTAAATCGATTTTTCAACGAGATTTTGTTTCTTCGATTAAATTTTACATAGCAGTATAAAAATTTGCGCAAAAAATTAAAACTTCATTTTACATATAAAGAGATGAAATCGAAATAGAAATTTGTTCTACCTACTAAATATCATATTAATCTCTCTCTCTCTCTCTGTTTCGAATATTTCATACACTTCCGCGCAATGAAAATTAGTCTGTTTTTATTTTTCCATCGAGCGTACGAGTGATCCAGTTATCGTTGCTTCGAAAAACAGTGGATCGAACAACGACACCGGTGCGATTTCCAACGTTTTCCATCGTGAAATCGCAATTAAGTTTTTTCCACCCCGATGTAATCGTTGCATTATGGTATTCTACAGGTGGAGATTATGCGCGTTAAATTTGTATGGGTGCGGGTATTTTTCTTCTCTTCTTTTTTCATCTTCTTCTTCTTCCTCATCTTCTTCTCTCTTTTTTTTTCTTTTTCGTCGAAGCTTCAGCAACGATAAAATCTTGGTTTCATTTTGCACGCCACGCTCCGCCTGAAATTATTCGCTTTTTCTCGACCAGTTGTAACTCAACAGGGACGTTGTACTTCAGAGACGTGGACGGTAATGCCCGAATCTTTTTATTGTTGCTTGCAAGCGCGTACGTACTTCTCTCTCTCCCTCTCTTTCTTTCTTTTCTTTTCGTTGCAAGTGGAAACGCGGATTGTTTGGTTGCAACACGACTTTTTGTTCGCTCGCTATTTTATTCGCGAAAGTGACATTAATTCCTCGAGCGACGGTGACGAGGTGTGAACGTTGCAGTAATAACGTTTTAAACGTGATTTCTCTTTTAATTATCGTCCGGCAGAGTGATTTCAGATGCTACCAGTAATCGACGATAGAGAATATTTGCCCCGAGAGATAGAAAATAGAATATTTGCAATTTTTGTACTTTTTAGTATTAAATATGAATATCTGCGGAGTTTTTTGTGAAAATTTACTTTGTGGGTAGAACTGGAAGAGAGAAAGAGAGAGAGAGAGAGAAATTTTTATAAATCAATATTACTCTACAATTTTTTCTTGGAACGTGCGAAATATACAACGTCCAACAATATTTAAAAGCAACAAGAATATTTCATTCCTCTTGATTATTTAGTACTTGATAATTTCTCTCTTATCAAAAGCATGAATTCTCACAAGTGTCTGCAGTTTAATGATAAGCTGCAATTATAAATTCACAAAGGAAGTACAATTATATCGTGCATCTGTAATGCAGTTACCGTTATAAATTGCACGATTGACACTGCAATGCAATTATAAATTCACAAAGAAAAATGATAATTACAATATCTGCAGTTTAATTATAAATTACGAATTCTAATTAGAAATTCACAGGAAATATAATTATAGTGCATAATTATATGTCTGTCTAATTATCATTATAATATAACTGCAAGTTGTAATAACAAATTCAAAAGAGTAGTATAATTACAATGCAATGCAATGCAATTATAAATTCGATGAAAAATATACGACTACAGTATCTGCAATGTAATTGTAATTACAAGTCCACGAAAAGAAATTAATATAATGAACATGATGCAACAGAATTACAAATTCACGAATGAAAAAATGGCTGTTACTATTGGCAAAAAAAAAAAAAAGAAAAAAGAAAAAATGCGATCAATCGAGAAAAATTTGCGAAAAAGAGGAGATAATAGTTGTCTTCCTCGTTGTTACTGCAGCGAACTATAACGTCGTGAACTGAGCTTTCACCCTGCGATACTTACTTACGTTTCTCATCAGTCGGATGATTAAGTTGGCAGATGGCTGTTATTGTTGTTTATACAACAACACATACTTATTATAATATTCATGCTGCGAAGGTAATTTCATCGCTATGCAAAGCGTCGCGTTTCCAAGCGGCGAGGGATAATGTGGCAGAAAATGTTTAAATCATGCCGCATCACGTCTTAATTAGGGGACTGTATTACCTCATGGCAACAAGAAAGATTATAATTCGACCGCTGCTAATGTCTGGCGGTATTTTTTTATCATTACTTAAGTCCCATTCACATTAGTAAATAACAAATCAGCTGCAAAGCAATAAAACTCACTTGATAAAGTTGTTAATAAGGTATTAATAATGCAATTGTAATTACTAGCACGGTATAATAATAGTAATACCGTGAAAAGTGAAAATTAATATTTGACAATTAGTTAATTAGAAACTAGACTAGGCTAATTATATCTTTTCACGATTTAATTGGAATTTCATTTCGAAATCCTACGTTCTGATTTATATTATTTGTCAACAATTTATTACTCGAATTATGAAATATTGAATGTGTTTCGATCAATTAGAATGTCTACTAAATAAAAAGGCGCGATCGATATAGACATAGACACTTTGATATCTCGAAACGGAAGAAAATGGATTCACATTATTTTTGAAATTAAATAGTCCAATTCATTAGGTTCAGAGGTATCACTGTTTGAGAAATAATTTTTGAAGAATGAAAGATTATTAAGCATGCATTGTATTTCGCGTGAGAAATTTTATTATATTTCTACGAGAAAATTGGCACTTGTGATTGAATGTGTTTTTATTTGGATAATAAATTTCTATGAAACTTCTGTAGCATAGAGACACGCATTGATTTTTTAATGTAAAAAGTCCATTTCAGAGAATTAGAAAGAGAAATTAATCAAATCCGTAGTTCATATGGTCCTTTTGAAAACAATAATTATGCAATTTCTATGGAATATTCTAGAGAATCAGAAGTCATTAATCACAAATTATATATTTAATTATACTATATATCAATACAATCACAAATTATATATTATAATATATATCAAAACTATATATTATATTTATATATTATATATTAAAACTATATATTTTAATTTATACATTAATTCAAGTAATTTAAGTAGATACATATTAATTTGTATAATTTACACGTTAAAAACATTATTATTCGAACCTATACACAAGAAAAAATGTATAATGCAATGTAATTATAAATTCACGAAAGAAGCATAATTGTAATATCTGCCATTTTTAATATAATTAAAACACATCGAGTATTGTACCAATTAAGTATATCAAGTACATACTGTATCAACTTCTTTTCAAAATATTTCATCGACACCTTTCACTGCTATCGAAAATAATTTCCAGAAGAACTCGAGATCCAACGCACGTTGAAGTTTCGCGCCAGATGACAAATTACACCAAAGAATCATTCTGTATCATTGCAATTCACATTCGAATCATGCTCGATGCAGGATATCTCGAAAAAGAAAAAAACGAGAATCGTCACGAAGTTATCACGTATTCGCAGTCGTGACTCTGTTTCCGGACGATGAATCATCGAACGAAATGGGCGATAATTTTCGTCGTTGCAATTAAAGGCAGCGCGAGGATCAAGGAGCATTTGTGAAACATGATCAACGTCGGGGGACAGGCATAAATATCAGAAACGAAATGCATCGACGCCGATGCGTTTTAACGAAGGAAAACCGGGCTGGATAAATCTCCGGAGATTTATATCGAAACCCATTTGGCGATCGTTCTGGACGGTCGTTGCCTGGATTTATTACTTCTAACTATGATGCTTATTACGACACAGATATTGGCCGCGATTTAACACGGACACTCCGGTAAAAAGAAATGTTTGCAAAAACGTTTAATGATTCTCGAATTCCCTTTCTTGCGCGGTGAACATTATTTCACAACGTTGAATTAATATCTTAGTTTGGTTTATTTTTTTAGTTTCGTTGCTGGTTGCTGGTTCGATCAGTCCGGATTCACGGTGTTTAATTTGTATCCGATCTTTCGAATTTTCGATCGAGGATTCATTTCGGTCTTTCTACTCGATATATTCTTAATTTCAATAGATTTATTTTCAATTTCATTTGAAATTATATCCCGAATTCTCGATTTACTTTTCATTCGATTTTTACTGAGTATTGTACGAATAATTCCAGAACGTGTTTAATCAACGATTCGAACAGTTTTTCTAGTACATTATCTAAAATGAATTATCCTACTGATATAAATGTTCTACTATTATAAATATCGTGATATTTGGTACAGTTTTCGTCTCTTAATTTAAATCGATCCATTAAATGTTTGTTCATTCTTCGTTTCGAATATTTATTTCGATACTTTTCTAAACGTGGCTCAAAGATTCACATATGCGGAAATTCATCTACCAAACACTACTAAAAAGTAATTTTTAACTTTACACTTTTCCTAATTATTTTAATCTAACGCTAACCATTATACGATTTTCATCTGATAATTTCACAATTTCTCGGAATATATAACTCACCTGTACATTTATTATATTTTTATATTCCTTGGATATTCATAATATGCTCGCGGTCTTTCGCAATGGAAAGAAAAAAAGGAGCAACGATCCAAAAAAAAAAAAAAAAAGAAGTATCAGATCGCGTTGTCGTCTATCGTTGTCGTTTTAAAGTTTCCATTGGCCGCCGTGAAAATGGGCAACGAGGGTCAAGGGAGCGAGAAGCTTTCGTGGGAGAACGGCCGAAAACAAGGGTCGAGCGCATAATCGACTTGCTCTAACTCTCTTTCGCGGCCACGTGACCTCGCATCGAGGCGAACTCGCGAAACAATATGTCGAAGAAAAAGTCGTATCTTTCTAAACCAACCCTCCGTTTGTTTGCTTTCGCTATCGTATCGGAAGTTGAATTACATCTCGTAGCTATCGCCGGTTCCAGGGACAGGGAGAAAACAGTGAAGAATGTTCCCCTGTGGCCTGATAGGATAACGTCTCCTGGAGCGAACCGGTATTCCCAGTCGATGTCAATATTCTCAACTCAGTAACGCCCGCGCTTTAAACGCAGAATTTTCAGAATGAAAAATGAAAAAAATCATCTACACTATTAAATCGTCACAATGTGAATTGTTCATGAAGAGAAATCGCATGACTATTAGGTTGACCTCATTCTGAAGTGCGAGGCCTGTCTACTTTGACAGACTTACGTTTCAGTTCTTTTTTTCTTTTTTTTTTTTTAAAGAACTTTTCAAAAGATCGTGTAGGAAATGGGAAAGAGGGATACTTTTTTTTTCTCTTGAAAATTGTCGAAGTTTAAATGCCTCAGGAAGAATTTAAAGAAATTCATTTAGGTCAGTCACGATTTTGGTGGATCGCGTGGAAAATACCTCGAAAATTTTTAAATCTTTCAAGTCTCTACAATTTTCTGCTTTTTCTTCTTCTTTTTTCGCCGTTCCATCGAATTTTGCACATTCGGAGTTCAGTGGTCGAAAAATTAAGTTAGAATTTCTTGAAATTTCTCTTCGCCATTTAACTCCAATGTTCGATGTTTCCATAATATTTGGATGATTCCTCTGCTTTCTCAGTTGCATTCTCAGAGGTACGAATTAACACAACCACAATCTAATAGTTGTCATTGAAAATGAAAATTTTAATCGCTGTTTCCCTCGAATCTTACCAAAACCACATCAGATAGAGATGACCAGTATTTTTCAGATTTCACAATTTTACGAAATTCCCAGAAATTAAAGTACTTGGTATCTTATTCTACTTGAATTCAGAGTAAAATCTAGAACAAGAAAAAGAGAAATTGAAAAAGAAAAATTCCCAAACTTATCAAAATCATAGCCAGTCTAATAATCCTAAACGTAAGAGGGTAAAACCTTGTCTATTTCGATTCATTGAACGAGCGAGCGTTCATCGGTGGTTTATTAACCACAGAGGAAACACGTTTTCGGTGGAGAACGCGAGAATAATTTACGAGCCGAATTATCGAAATATAGGGTTATGGTAGGTGGTCGTGGACACGCGGCCACCTGCGAAAATATATAGGGTGAACTAGTAACCATAACCACCTGAAATATATCTCTGTTATTTTTGGACAATTTGTTAACAGAACTGCCAAAATAGTCAAAATTTGTAATTTTTATGTGTATATATATATATATATATATATATATACGTGTTTTGGAGATTTGAATGATTTGAAATCTTATTTTTTTGTCGTTTTTGTATATTATTATTTTTCATCATTTTTGTGTATTATTATCATTCTTATTTTTTGTTATTTTTATATATTATTCTTTTTCAATATTTTCGTATATTTTTACTTTTTGTTATATTTTCAGAAACTCGAATGATCTGAAAGTTTATTTTTGTCATTTTCGTGTATTTTTAGAGACTTGGAATGATTTGGAAGAAGTATACAAATAGGAGCCTGTGTTCTTTATTGTAAAACTAAATTTTTCTCGTTCTCCTTGCACTTTAATATTTCTGTCATAAATTTTATACTTCAATCGTTGGTAGCATTAGTGAAAATTACTTAGTACGAAGGTGGTCATAACGTGAGATAAAAATTTTTTTCATAGAAGAGTTTTATCAATCGTTTTTTTATTATTTTACTTTATTGATTGATTTTTTAATTCATTCATTAATACAGTTCAATGGTATTAATCCCTAGACACGCAAGTACAGTTTTTTTTAATTTTTAAGTTACATTTAGAATTAACGATGTGCACGTCGAAACATATTTTAATTTCTCCTTAATTTCGTAAAATGTATAGATACGATCTTGTAAAATCTCGTGTGTTCGTATTATCTTTTGTTTAAATTGTCTTTCTACAAAGTATTTCTTTTTTTTTTTGAAGTATCCATTGAACGAATAATTTTTCAACACACTGTAGACTAATATTTCTTTTTTATAAAGAATACCAAGCAAAGAATACCATCAATTAATGGATTTAATTAAATGTAAGAGAAAAGCGGAGAAACGACTTAATTACTTCCACTTTACGACTTCTTGTGTACTAAATAACTTTAAGTGCTCCAAATTTCATTTTATTTTCAAGCTTCCACTGGGTTAATTTCTGGAATTGGAATGCTTAACTTCCAATCCTTTAATCTACAGCTTATTTTGTTAGTTGGTGCAATTGGATCTGCTTTCTTTGTTTCTTTATTTCAAATACTTTCCGAAATACATTTCGATAATATTGGTACTAGTAGAATTAATTAACAGGTTCGATGCCGATGATCGACAAAGTTTCTATTTTTATAAACATTTTAGAAAGCGGTAAAAATAAAACGAGTATCGTTAGCAATAAAATTATGAAATTTTATTGCAATCGATCTTCTAAATTCAGCGATCCAATTATCAAAGTATTTACGCTAATTGCAGTTGCTTGCGAAAATATTCGAACACTTTTCTAAGACTTTTAGCAGATTTTTAATCGAGCTGCCGATAATCTTTTTTTTTTTTTGTAAACGAATTGAAATTCTATTTATGGAAAGTTTACGATTGGACATTTCGAAAATCACACGCAATTTTTTTCATTTCGCATGAAGTGATCAATAATAATACATCATACTGACAAATCGTTGAACGAACACTTTAGAAAATTAGATATTCCCTTGAATTACACGCGACGTGTTGAATAACATTTCAACTATCGCCAAGAATATTTCTTTTTGTCTCCAAAAATAAAATATTGGTCCACCCTGTATAGCCATAGTTTCGCTTTCTCTCTATTTCTCTCCCTTTCTCTGTCTGGAGTGGCGCATGTGTGGCAAAGGAACACGGGGCTCGTTATTAACTGGCAGCCACGCGGCTTGGAAAAAGGCGAGCTTCCCTAATGAAATATTAACGACTCCGGACGATACGGGTTTCCACGGGAGTTTAAGCCGCGTAATAAACGCCACCGAGACTACCATCCATCTCTTGTCTTTATCGCGACAAACTTACCACCTACTACCAGTCGCATCTCACGCGGCGATAAATATTTTCCCTCCACTTTTCAACGTGATACTCCCACGTTCCCATCGTCTCGCGAACGAAATCGAGGGAAAAGGGAACTCCGCCTCGTGACAAATCTCTCGAGCGGCTGATCACGTCTACAGTCTATCGTGAGAGTAATACATAATGCTGTGTTGAATCTGTTTTATCCAAGTATTTCGTTTCACTTTATGTGTAATGTAAATTTAAGGACGAAGACGTGTTTTATCATTCAGCGTTTTTTTCGTTCTTTCATTCCCAGCGATTCTCGGAATCGTGGAATCTCTCGAAGTCTGAACGACTTCTCGATTAATTCGGAGCAGAGAGTGTGGCTCAGTTTCAACGTAGTGGGGAGATCTATACGGTGGAGGGGATAGCGCTACTGATGAAGAAAGTGGGGGTAAAGGGCCGCCAGTTAGCCAACTCTATCTACAGACAAACGAAGTAAGCGTACGAAACCTGTCCCCTCGAAACAGAAAAAAGTGCATTTGGGACATTAGCTGGTTCTAATCCAGAGTGTTACCAAATTTCATTTTGTTAGTTTACGCTTGTCTTCGTTAACTTCGTTGGATCGTAGTTTTATCTCAACCTCTTGTTAATTGAGGATTAAATCTATAAATTCTTATTTCGTTGTTATCAATTATGCGTCACATAGACTGAATGTTCGATCATTTCATATCTTCAAGTGTATGGTGAATGTTTGTTTATCAGTTCTGTGGAATGAAAGTGGTAATTACAGAAGAATCACAGTCAACAGATAATAATAAAATTACAATTACTATCTGGATTATGATTCACAGCAAGGTGGAGAATCATAGGGAGACTGATAACGAGTCAAAATTAACATCGTACAAACCTGGAAGATGACTCAATGTGATAAATCTAAAATGACAACTAAACGAGCTGAATTTTTATTCACTTTCTATATCAATTTCATTCAACTTTATTTATTTATTGATAACTCTATACAAAATTCTTAACGAGAATAAGCTTGTTTTACTAATTCATGCTTTCTTCGTTCCTTTCTCTTTTCTGTTTCACCTCAAATTAAAATTCAGGAAACGGTCGACGATGTAATTTCTGCACGCGTCTCATCCGACTCATCGTCAGCTCGGCCGCGATCGCGCGATAAGCGCGATGATCGAATAGCGCGACAAGCTCTAATATTTGTTGGCGCGCTCGTACGCGTTTCAGACAAGGTACAGCATCAATCGTGGTTATACTGTTTGCGGTCACCGTTAAAATTAGTAGCTACTGCGGTCACGCGAACGAAATGGCACATTGTGAAGGGCCCAACAGGTCGTTCCACTTGCGGTCGCCGGTAAAATTAGTACGACTCGCGGTCGTAGATCTGCCGTTTCTACGTTTGATCTAGAATCACCGGCCATGTCGTGATAAGTAGACCGCAATTGTCTATTCTTCAGAGGGGTGTTCAGTCGTTGCTGATGGAACAGGCCAAGCTCTCTCAATCATAGTTCCAACGTTCGTGATTCTCATTTCTGGATAAAAACACCTGGGATTCCGGGAATTTCATTCGGGACTCACGTTTTCGTGAGAATCAATGAGCCAACTAAGCCTGATCCATGCATCAAGCACTGTACAAATATTACTTCGTAAAAATAAATAATCATTATTTTGTAAAACTGCGACAGGTCCTTTTGTAACAGGTGTAACATCGTTTTTAACATTTCAGTTCTAAATTTTCTATGAATGTGTAAAAATTTGCTACTCAGTTCATTAACCCTTTGACTGTTTGGTAAATTATCGGAATTATAAAGAAAGAGAATGCTTGTTTATCTTTAAACAAGGATATTTTGATATATTTATATGCAATATATCGCGATATATTATTATTCTTTAAGTAAATTGATTTAAACATTCAGATCATCTGTATGACGCTCTAGGATTGAACATTCAAAGGATTAATCGAATTTCGATGATTGTAGAATAACGTTTCTACGGATTTTTGTGCATTTATGGAATATCTAAATAGATACACGGAAAACACATAAAATACAATAATAACAATGATAATAATGATTATTGTTACAGGTAAGAATAATAAGAAGCAGTATAACACGAATGGATGCAATTCATTGGTATGTGTGATTTAATACAACAATACATTAGTTTCTTTTTTTTTTTTTTTTTTTGAAAAATCAATAGTTTTATTGTTTAACTTAATCAATATTAATTAATAGCGAGGAAATATTTAGAAAAAGAAGTGAAGTCTAGTTTCAAAACATTCTAAAATGTTCCGAAGTTCACAAATATATGTTTCATCTTCCTCGAAAAGTTTAATTCAAGTGACAAATTCCAATTTACGAGTACAATTCCAAGGTACTCGTCGTTACGCGTAAAAAGAACTGCCATTTCGTCGTGACGAGTATACTCGGCCAAGAGTTAAGAGTAAAAGACGAAGATATCCCCTTTCTCCTTCATTTTCATTTTCAAAATGTGCGTAGCTACACGTGCACTTACGAGAGGGGAGAAAAATCGTTTTCCCACAAAAATCGATCGCGGAAAAATGCCGAAACGACTCTCATCGAGCAGAAGACTTTTACTTCTGCTCGGGAAATCGAGCGAGAGCGACGTATCGACACCGGGAGTACTAAAAGGGTCGAAACGTTCGTTTGTTTCCCTCGGCCAGTAAAGAACGTCCAAGCGGACGACCAGCGCTATATCTGTTCCGTTTCTTCGCGATTAACTCTAATCCGGTCGGGGGGGGGGGGGGGGGGGAGAAAAATGGCCCGCCTTAATGCAGGCGCTCTGAACACGCTCTCGTTCGATTTTCAATGTGGATTCCCGGGGAAAACGGACATCGGCGTCTGGAATTGCGGAAGTGCGGAAGTGCGAAGCGAAGTTAAATCTCACTGGCGCGCCAAGTGGGAGGGGGTGGGGGTTGTTAGGTGCCGTTTTCGTTTGCCATTTTGTTGGCCTGCCGGCGACAGATATTAATGCAATTAGTTAGCGACTGGAAACAGCACGACACATTCGTGAATAAACTTCGGGACTTCGGGGGTTAAACGAATTACACTTTATAATGCGAATTTTCAACCGGAACTGTTGGAAACCGCTGTTCCCACGACGATGGTACGATCTTTCACCGTTAAGCGTTACGTGGTTGAAAAGCATAAAGAATCATTGATCGTAATCGAACTATAATTAAATGAGGTGTAAAGCGATCGCTGGTAGAATGATTTTTGCAGTTTTGAAGATCGAGTACTGATTCGTAAAATATTAATTATAATTATAATTAAAGTTTTGCTATTTACCTTTTTCTCCTTTTTCATCTACTCTGTCTTCTTATTCTTTGTTCTTTTTTTCTTTGTTCTATATTATCAGTTATTCCTATAAACTTCCATATGTAGAATATAAATTTTTATACATATTTAATTCGTACTGTTTATTAATATATGTATATAATTTTTTAATACATTTATATATTAATATATTATATAACTGTAAGTATACGTGTCATATGTATATAAATTATTACATCAATGTATTAAATTACACATGTACTAATAATTGTACATATTATAATTCTACATATATGAAATTCATATTAATACACGTTCACACATAATTTCATTTATATTCGTTTGAATATTTGACTTTATATATTTATTGTTTCATTTTTTTTTTTCACTTTCATTACATGACATAATATAATTACATGACATAATATAATATTGATACATAATTATATTGATATATTACAATGTAACTATATATTAGGTTAGCACTGATTACAATTATAGTGTACAATTATTCATCGCACATTAATTTAAAGTATAATCGTGCAAATTAATTAATTATAATTGCAATGTATAATTTTGATTATAGTCAACATATATGTAATTGTACGTTATAATTGCAATTAATATATCTGTAATTATAATATGTACAGTTAGTAGTATGTCTCGTTTTCTCGAATCTCTGCCAGTTCATTATTTCTGAACATTGTGATGAATCGTCGTTTCGAGAGGCTTAATATTAATTGAAAGAGAGAGACATTGTTGTGGCTAAATACTCGTTTTTTTCCACGTTCGGCCGCTATTGCGCTATTGCGCTGGAACGCAAGAACGCGTAACAGAATAAGGACTCAATTTAAATATTGCTTCAGCAAGCACGCTAACGGAGTGTTCCTATAGGTATGTAAATATGTTCTTGCGCTTAGCAGTCATTGTGTGAAACAGTGGCTCACCAGCAGCCCTCTCTTCTAATTCCAGTCGTCCGTTCTCTTTAATTTTATTCTGCTAATAAAGGGGAAGAGACCCTCCGAGCGTTAATATATCATACTCTAAATATGTACCCCTCAAGTTTACCCCCTGGCAATATTTTTTCTCTCTTTCTTTATTTTTTTTTTTCTTATTTACTCTGAAAAAAGTGCCAGACAGTTTCGAATGCGTTTCTAGTTTCAATGTGTTCGAATACAGTATGAGTTTCTAAAGAATTCAGGACAGAAGATGATACATGAACGTAGAATGTTAGTATTGCTCGATTTGTTAAATATAATTGGTTGCAAAGAGGATAAAACTCGTTCTCAGATCTGTCGATTGATTAACTTAAACAAAGTCTAAGAAGGATGTTGTTTGAAACTTAATATAGATGAAAGATTCAAAGTTTCTTTATGCTTCTATTTTTTTTTTACGGTAAATGATAGTTTAGTAATTTTATTTAAATCTTGAATCTTTTATTCGACGTAATTTGATGAATCTATTCAAATGATATTATATGAAATTTCAAATAATGTATCACTTAAATTTTCTTGATTCGAACGATTGGATGCATGATTCATCTACTTTCAATAAACTAGTTGCTAGAACATCAATTCTCTTATAATTCGTTGACTTTAGACGTTAAATTGTTTACTAACAAATATTATCGAACAAATATTATCGTATACCTTCAGTATTGAGTATTTAGTACATGAGTATTAAGTAATGTATTGTGTTTTTAGTACACGAGTATTGAGTAATGAATTGGGTATTTAGTACACGAGTATTGAGTAATGAATTGGGTATTTAGTACACGAGTATTGAGCAATGAATTAGGTATTTAGTGCACGAATATTGAGTAATGAATAGAGTATTTAGTACACGAGTATTGAATAATGAGTATTGAGTATCGAGTACATGAGAATTGAGTATTAAATCGAGTACATTGAGTGACGAATGAAATTTTATATTTCGACAATCTCGTGCTACTTTCTCGTGGGCACAATTCGAAAATCTTTCTATACTCGTCGCAATCGTGAAAATTCCTCTGAATTTCGAAATTTCGAAACAAGCCTGTGGTTTCGAGTTCGATTTCAAAACTTCCAGAGGAAATGTCCCTTGCTGACTGAATCTTGACTGTTTGCTCAGACACGTTTGCTGAGAGATTTTCATCGCACGAAATATTCCATTCGAGTATTCGGGGTCGATCCTCGTAATTCTAACGTCCCATCGATCACTCGTGTGCACGAGGCCATTAATACAACTTGGGGCACATTTCGGACGTGTTGCTTGGACCAGTTCGAGATAGTCCAACTGAGCCATAATCGTTGCCAAGTCCATTTCGTTCGTGAATCGATCGCGAAGACAGTGCCAGGATTCGCATCTCGTGTGGCCGGACTGATTAAGCAACAATGCGGCTCGACTGTGGAGATATAGGTGATCGATTTTCTGGCTCATAGAATTCGTTCATCACTATCGCGATTTCTATTAGGCGAGAAGCTAGGAACCAGAGATTAAAGGACGTTTGTAGTTGGATCTTTAAAGATGGCTGCAATTAGACTTGAATCTTTAAGTAACTTGCATTATAATATTTATTTGACAATGATATATATGTCATATATTATAATATAATGTAATATTACATTTATTATACTATATTATAAAATATAATATAATAATATTATTGTAATACTTGTTTGTAACATTTATACAATATATTTTAATGTAACAAAATATACTCATGCTCAGTGTTATATTTAGTGAGTAAATCTTGGGAATAAATCTTGGTCTTGTGTCGTTAACTAATTCACGAAAATATGACATCGCATAAATATCTGCAGTGTGCAATAAACATCCAAATTATAATTTTATAACCTAATTACAATGTAGTTCAATTTCATTTGTTCTTTCGAAAGTAATAATTCGAATTAGAGTTGGAATATTAATTTAGAAAATTCAGTCAAGACTCGTGTTCTGAGAAGTAATAATTTTAATAGATTTTCACATCATTTCCTGCTTCTTTTGCATTGATTTGTTAATAATTTTGTGTATATGTGTAACTGTACAAATTCGTACATTTATTAAGAGAAAATTTGAAATTACAATGAAAGGAAAGAGCCATCGCGTATATTCGCTGCGATCATCTTTCGAAGCAATAAGACATTTTTTTTAAACTCATTATCAAGTTCCGCTTCACGAGGAGGAACCAGTCTCGGTATCGGCTGTGAAACTGATCTTCTGTAATATCACTCAAAAGATTTAAGTTTAACGTTACTGTGACAACGATCATAATCCTCAAAGTCGCTCAAAGAGCTCTCGAAGAGTTCTCTTTTATAATTTATCTGAAGAGAACTTGCGAAGCTTAAAAGGAGTCACGGAAGTTTCTTGACTCGGTTGCTCACAGTCAACGAAGTTTCCGAAGCTTCTATTTATTATTATCATTTTTTTTTAGATAAAGGTCGAATTCTTAAATTTAAATATTAAATTGGGGCGGAATTTGATATTCTATAATGAATAGTGGGAATTAATTAGACTGCTTTATCGTTCAAAGTAAAAAAAAAAAACGGTATTCGGTTGTTGTTTCATCGATTTGCGTTTGAAATATGAAGTATTTAAATTAACATGTAATTCAAAGTTTAAATACTAGTGTTTGAATTGAAAAGTCGTTTCGAAGTTTAAATAGAGGTGAATGAATCGCAGTTCAAACACAAGTGTTTAAATTGACGAAGTCCTTAACATTTTAAATGCAAGTATTTGAATCGAAAGATCGTTCCAAGTTCAAATGCGAATATTTGAATTGAGATTTGAATTTCACTCAAACTTCAAAGCGAAATATTCAAATGAAAGAAATTATTCAAAGTTCAAGTACAAGTATTTGAATCAAAAGATTGTTCCATATTTAATACAAATATCTGAATTCACTCGAGTTCTAAATAGCAAGTAATTAAATTCAGAAGTCACTCGAAGCTTAAATGCAAGTCTTTGAACGAAAAATTTGAATTAATAAATCATTCAAAGTTTACGTATAAATACGAAGCCACTCGAAGCTTGAACATAGGCATTCGAATGAAGAAATTATTTCAAATTCGAATACTATTATTTTAGAAATATTCGAATTAAGAGTTACACTCGAATTTCATGCACAGGTATTTAAATCAAGTAGTCACTTGAAGTTGATATACAAATATTCGAATTAAGAAGTCAATCAGAATTTAAATACAAGAATCTGAATCGAGAAGTCGTTTGAAGTTAAAGAAATCGTTCCAGATTCAAATACAATTGTTTGAATTAAGATTTCATTCGAATTTCAAACACAAGTATTAAGTTTTAAATACAGATGTTTGAACCAGAATAAATCGTTCCACGTTTGATACAAATATTTGAATTGAAAAGACGTTCAAACACAAGTATTCAGATGAAGGAATCGCTTCAGATTCTAGTACAAATATTCGAATTAAGAATTCATTCGAATTGCAAGCGCAAGTATTCAAACGAGGAAGATCGTTCGAAGTTCAAATAGAAACTAAGATGTATTTGACTGGAAAAATCATTCTACGGCCATTGAAATTACAATGTCTCCAGCTCGAGCGCGAAGAATTCGCCGCAATGAGAAATCGTCGAAACGTTGAGCCCCCGGTGCCTGTAAATAGCTGCGGAGTATGTCGACAGCGAAATAATCAATTAGTTTAAGCGAGTTTGCCGCGGTTTCGTTGCAACGAGAGAGGCGAACTTTCGAGGAAATTTAGCCATCAGCAACGAGAAACAACGGCAACATTGCCGTGGAATTGAACGCAAGCAAATGAGAAAATCTCGCTCGCCGTAGCGTTACGTGGCAGTGAAAAACGAAGAAGCAGAGAGAAAGAGACACAGAGAGAGAGAGAGAGAGAGAGAGAGAGATGTGGTTCTTTCCTCGCCTAGTTTTCCCTTCCAACTGAGACCAAGATACTTGGACACCAGGATTCCTCGTTTCTTTCCATGCGAAACTGATGATAGCTGTCATAGTTTCCTCATCTTTCTTGTTCATTTTGGACTAGCGATATAGTAATTCAATTGGAGTAACGACATAGTAGTCGTCGACTACACGTTCGACGAGAGAGAAATATTTAAATAATGGTTGAAAAATATTTCTTTGGTGTTGTAGGGCATTTATTGAAAGTATACTTAGTGATATATATATATATATATATATATATATATAAACTTG
>WIUT01001920.1:0-26623 GCA_010645135.1 Tetragonula clypearis
TATATATGACGTTTCGGTAATATTGAATAGACGATATGGATGATAAAATAGATGATAACACGATTAAATATTCTAGAGGAGTAAGAAATCTCCAAAAGAACTTTTTTTTTATCAGTCCTCTATACGATCCTGATGTTTTTGACATTTAAACTCGGGACACTATGTATATTAATCATTAGTACGTACGTACGGAATATTTTAATAATTAAAAAAATTTGTAATTAAATTTTCCTCAAACGCTTTAATTTGACCAAAAAACACGTAGAACATTGAAAATTTTGAATGCTCTTAATTCAATGGCCAGGTGCGGCACAATTCAATTAATGCGTGTATGCGAATTTCTTTTTTTTTTTTTTCCTTTTTTTTGAAACCACGACATACGGCGTTTTTCTTTAGAACCGCAGACACAAAGGGGCACGTTCTTTTGTGAAAACCGCGAAGGGAACTCTCCTGGAAGTTCGAGCGGGAAAAAGAAAAAGAGCATCGCTGCGCGACGCGGAAAACTTATGGTGAAATTACATTTTACTTGCCATTTTATTTATTTTCTGTTTGCTATTTTTTTTTTCGTTGCAATTGCTTCGTGCTCGGGGGGAGGGGAGGGAGGCGAACTCCAGAATCGCCGGAAACAATGCTCTGCGAGGTAACAATGCATCCGTTTGTTTTCAACTATCTTTTGAATGAAACTAATTCGAGCAAGAAACAACGGAGAATAGCTAAAAAGGGCAGACAGGATGATGACGTTATCCGATTATTGTAATGAACAGGATCTCCCGTTTCGAGGGTACTCTTCATCTACAGTTATTCTTCGATAATTATTCCTACGTAAATCCATCAAATTCATGGGAACTTTATTCTCGAGGCTATTCAAATTAGTGTAATATATTATAATGTTATTTGTCTTCGTAATTACATGGTAACAGAATTGGGCGAAACGAAATCTGAATAATAATTAATGATTATGAATGCAGTCATCAGGATATTAATCGTGATTACCGATTATCGAATAATCAGTAATCAGGGATTAATGAATGAGGGAAATAATAAAAATTATTGTGATCAAAGGTTATAATTAATTTATAATATAATAATATAATTATAATAATTAGTCATAAAACGATTACACTTTTGATCATGATCGCGTCGGTGGTTCTACTTCTGCCTACATATTTACTATTTCTACTGTTTTGCAATGTGCACAACGCTGCAAATCTTTATCAGGATTTGTTCCAAATATCCAAAAAATATTCCGTCAACTAATTGAAAATCTCATGTAATCATATAATTCTAGGTGGTAATTAGACGAATTAGATTTAAGTTAGATTTAGGTTAGATTATTGGCATGATGCTGTTCTGTACGATGTGATAATTTTAATGATAAACTTGCTGAATAATCAAAATTTTGAGATTCTTGCGTAGATTCTTCATTTTTATATTAAAAATCTATCAGAGAATTATAAACTTTTCAATAATTTAGTTATATCGAATAGTATGTATAATAGCCTTAAATGATCAACACGTTTGGACGTGTTATGGCAAGAAATAATATGTGAAGAAATAACGCATTGCCGATTCTAATAAAATATAAGTTAATGGTTTAAAAAAATTATTGATTACAAATTACAAAAGTTGATCAAGATTATTTTAACAATGATTAATTGATTAGTGATTACGATCGCTCTAAATAATTGATTACAGGTATGTTTACAAAGCAACTGATTACTGCTTTGAACAGTCAAATGAAATTCAAAATAAATTAATCGATCGATATGAAATTTCATGAAAAAATAAGAATATATGGAACATATGGAGTAAAATTTTTAATTTTCATTCTTCGTTCCTTAGAAAGTCGAATTTAATATTTATCAAGTACATTATTGCAATTTTTAACGAAACATGTTCAAAGTCTACTGTCTTGAAAATGAAGCATTAAACGAAAAAATACTTGATAAACTTTAATACATTCCGACTTTCTCGGAAATCATAGAATTTTGTTCTACACTTTTCTTTTTATTTTTTCATAAGAAATCACGTCATGTCCGTTTTTCATATTATTTGTATACATATAACATTGACTTTGTACACGTATAATTGTATGTGCATTATTTGTACTTTCATAATTAAGCGTTCTTTTTAATTAAATTTACCGCTTCGAAACATCCGAGAAGTTTTTATCTTTAATTTTATGCTCGTCTTTGATATTCATAATTTCAGCTTAAAATACAGATTTAATTATTTCATAATAGAGCTTGTACAATATAACTTTATTTAAAAGGCGAAATTCACGGAAATTTTAAATATTAAATGATATAATCTCGATACTTTGATCAGTCTGTGTTAAAAAGACATAGATTTTATTAAAATATATACACTAATAAAGTAACGAATTAGCTACTATTTTATAATACACATATCACATATATCATATGAAATAAAAATTGTTTATTTATTAATAGATTATTTTTCTAATATTTTGAAGTTAATTAAAATATTATCACTAGAATTAATAAAAAAAAAAAGAATCGCTATCTTATCTTCAGCCTGACAATAAACTCTCTTTAAATGACAGAACGATCTACGATATCTACAGATAACAATTTTTTGATTAGCATTTTACAAAAATAAATTTCATCTTGACATTGTTTTCGATGACAATTCTAAAAAGGAATGAAATGATTTTAAACTTTTCTACATGTAATTTTGATAATAATCTTAAATGTACCTGTACGTATATAATTTGTAAATTATAACTTGTCAGAAACAAGCATATCTTGCCAGAAATCTACATAATTTTAAAAATTTAATTTTCTGTATTCAATTATTAAATTCTTTTACAGATTTTTATGAATTTCTCGGAAATTTCACTCGATGTGTTTGTAATTTCAATTTTTCGAAATTACAAACGGCGCGCATTGTTTTTATTTTCTGCATTTAAATTATTGGATTTTCATACAGTGCGAAATTACACAGAGTTCGGACGATAATAAAAAAATATTTATTATAAAATATCTAAAACAGAGTGTTTTCTATTACAGTTAATATTTTCTACAATTTTCCTATTCCTTAATTTAAACTTTCAAAAATATGAATTTGTATGAAAATCCTTATTTGATTAAATTACTAACGTTCTCTAATCAGCATCTTCGTAAAAATTTCTACATTCATTTTCGTTCACTTAGATCAATCAACACCAAGATCAAGATTAATATCAACGTATCGGGTGTTGAATCAAATGATAAATTCAATTATTGTTATTATTTAATCGAATCGATACAGAATTTCATCACGTTTGTATTATTGTAATCAGTTCTTGAAATCAATTCTTGTAGAAAATTATCAATGTTTTTCAATCAACACCACTGCTTAACTAAGTTTCTGGTGCCGTATCTGATTATTTCACCCTCTGATCGAAACACCGTGTAATTCTATCACGATTGTATTATGTTGCTCAATTTTTTTTTCAATACTCTACACTCTGTTATCGGTTTACGTTAATTAACATCTCCGTTTACAATTTCCAATACCACGTTCGCTCGTACACTCTCAAGGATTAAAAATTTATAACAATGTATCGGAAATTCTAGACTGATTATTATCATAACTCTTTGAGCGCTCACTATCATTTATCATATAAAAGTTTAACATCGAGAAGTATGTAACAAATTAAGAATTAAGTAAGTCCATCTTTTATGACTTATATACTTTGACATTATACTTTTTATTAAGTATTCAGCGTACTTTGAATTTGTACAACATATTTTAATACCAGAACTACCAAAACGATCTACCGATTTATAATTTTTCTGAAAAGATTTTATACTTGTTGGTTGTGGTGGCTTTAAGAAATTTTGCAAACCATCAGTGCGTTTATTTTTTCAATCATATATAAAATAAGGAAACTTCAAGTATTGATAAATTTTATAGTATCTGTAATTTCGAAATTGAATTGAAATTAAGTTAAAAAATTTTCGGATTATTAAAATGTTATAAAGGGGAGGTTTCTTTAATCTTTGAGTCCATTGTAGATTTAATCATGAGAAATATTTTTACAGTAGAATGTCGATTATCCGAACTAATTGAAAGACAAACCCGGTCGGATAAACGGTTTTTTGAAAAAACTCGGTCTAAAAGAACTGAATTTGTGATCATGTCATAAATTAACTAGAAGTTAATAGTTCAAATATGAATATTTATTACGTAAAAGAATGCACGTATAACGATCAGCAGATGCTTTGAATTTCCTACTATCTCTTAATCTGATGTGCAATTTCAAAAGCTTTCTCTTGAATTAATGCAAGATTCATTTGTACGTTCACAGCTGGATTTAATTTATCATCATTTGGTACTTTCAACCTGCTACAGAGACGAAAATTCCTTTTATTACCCGAGTCATTTTGAAATTTTAATGATATTCCTACTCACTATTTTCATATTAAATCGACAATTCTCTAACTTTTCTAATTCATTATATTCTCAGACTAAATTACACGCCTTAATATTTTCGCCTCTTTTAAAACGTTCAATAATATTTAATTTCAACATCACTCTGTTTCTTTTTTTTTTTTTTTTAATACACATGATTTAATAGAAATGAAATCTGTATGTAAGCCTACATGTATTCACCTAGGCGAGAAAATAAATTAGGCAAAAGTATGTGTTCCGAAATATAAATGATCATTCTTATAGTCGAAGTTTTACTATAAATACTATGACAATTTGCAGAATTTTTGAGGGAAAAGCAAGAAAAATTATCTTTGTACTTATCCACCCGCTGCGTGACATGAAAACATTTGAAAATAAAACGAATGATACACTGTGGAAGTAAAGGCATCGAGCTTTGACACGAGTCCAAAGTTTCGATTTCTTTTTACGAAATTGCAACAGTTTCAATATTTCGTGCCCGAATATTTGAGTGTTCGAATATTAGTATAGCGTCACTGCAAACACTGCATGGACTACGTGTGCAAAAACTACGAAGTGTATTGTTTGGATGCTAGAACATTTCGATGATAGAACATTCGGATAATAGAGAGTTTGGATAATGGATGTTCCGACAATCGAGTTTCTACTTCTAACATTGTGATAAACTAGTTGAACCTTGAACCTTAATAGATTAACCCTTCTAGTGTATCCAAGAATCGATATATCGACTTCGTGATTTTTGTCTTATTTTCCATAATACGTCGAACATTTCTATTCACATTTGAATATTTCAGCTTTTCTCGCCGACTTACTGTTTATATTTTTATAAAATGTTTCTATTGAAAAGCACGTGTGTTTGTTTTATGTACGTATGAGATTTTTACACGTTCTGTTTCTATTTGTTAGTTTCGGACGACACATATATATATATATACACACACACACACACATACATATATATATATATATACATACACACACATATATATACATATATATATACACATATATCTACACATATAAAAACTATACATATAAATATATATAATATATTTACATATATAATATACATATAAAAATATATATATATATACATACACATATAAAAACTGTAAGATACGAAGAGTGTTAAAAGTCGTTCAATGTTTAAAATGGCGAAAAAGTTCCTTTATCCATCGCATCGTTCGATATTTTATCAGAATCGTTCGGGGATTTTTCCTTTCGGTCCTGCAGAACTTGTTGAACTCCGAGGCCCCCCTGAACTTGCCGAGTATCCGTTCGCCACGACTAGACGTTCCACGGGCATGTATGTATCGAGCCTGTGTATCCGGTTTTCGGACTAATAATTTTGCGGGCAACTTCCGGCCCGTGATTGCCCAGGAAACTACTAATGCGCGCACGTCCTACATACACACGTAGGTACGTACGTACGTACGTACGTGAACACATACGTGTACACAGACGATAGCGCGGGGTCGAACGTTTCCGTAGTCGGGCCTCGAAGATATACGCGAGCAATCGAGATTGCTTTCCGCGGGAAATCTTTTCCCTTCGTCTCGTTCGTCCCTCTATGTCTCTCTTACACAGTACATATTATATATCTCGGGGAAAAGAACATCTGGTTCTTCGTGACACAGAAGGAAGAACTCGAGGGAGAGGCTCGTTCGGAAATTCGTGGTGGGAAAATAATGGGCTAGTGATAGATGGGTGAACTTGTATTTAAACCATTAAGGGCAAAGTGTCGCTGAAACAACAGGTAAAGGGTGTGTAAAAGGTGCCATTAATGGAGAACATAAATGGAATAATTTGTACTCTGTATCGATAGGGGGATCGAGGCCAGGGTTGGTTGCTTCGGTGTGAAATCATCTGACAGTTGATTTCTCGATTTTAATGTATCATTTTAAACAACAGACAGCGAACAATCTATCTTATTTTGAACTACGCACGTGACTTGAAATAATGAAATTTTAAACACGAGTTTTTAGCTTAGTTAGATAAGTTTTTAAAGTGGTGCTCGAAAACAGCATTTTATTTTGAAGCGTGCTGAAAATGCTTTCTCTTGAAGTATTTTATTTACTTTAATTTGTTCCAATTTGTTACTGAACTTGCACTGAATCCTCTAATTTTGAACAATAAAATAGTAAAAAATGGAAACTAAACTATACGTATAAAAGTAAAATAATTGCTATAAATGGAATAAAATAAACATAAAAATAGAGTAATTAAATAAAATAATTAATTTCTAAATAGAATGTTCTAAACACGAAGATGAAAGATTTCCTTACTCAAACTTCTCGATGAAAATTTTGTAAATGATAAAGAAAATGAAGTATCGAGCAAATCATTCTATATAACCTACGGTTGCAAAAAGTAGAATTTAATAATCTAAATTGCCTGGAAAAAAGATTACAGTGTAGCGTTAACGCAACGTTGGCCCTTAATAAGTTAAGTGCACGTTTCTCATACTTTATTCTACCTATAGCGTGACCAAGAATACACATAGACTGTTCGTTTTGTCGACGCAGAACATTCGTTCAGAAGTAATGGATACTCGTGTTTTTATTTCGTTTTTATTTCGACTTTCGGTTTATTTCATCTATTAATTTGTATTATAGTTGTACATTGCGTTACATTTATCATATTAATCCATTAATATAATTTATAATTATATATTTATTAATATTATTGTGTTTAATGTTAAGTAAACATAGATCGTCTAGTAAGGTTAAATCGGTGCAACACTATAAAAACCATAGTACTGAGACGGTGCACTAAAGAAACGAAATTCTGCTCTGCTCTTTCAAATATCTCAAAATGTGGTCTTTGCACGTATATCGTTCGTCAACTCGCCGATTCATTTTTCAATTTCATTTTTTCCCCGGTTTCGGGAGACGAAAGACGATGCAGGGGAACAGTTATTCCGAGCCGTTTCCGACGAGTTTTTCACGCGCCCGTTCGCTCTGATCCACTCTGTGTTCCGACGAATCGCCTGAACCGGAAAAGTGCCAAGATTTTTCCCAACAGTCGAGGCTAATGCGCTCGACCGAAATCGCGCCGAATCCGGCCAGCTCGGAATTATTTAGCAATTTAACTGAGGGATTCCATGCGAAACTAAAACTCTTTTCGCAGTTCGTTCACATTGTTCCGAATTACCCTGGGACCTTCTCTGCCAGTCGACGCAGATCAAAGCGATCAAAGCGACCTATCGAAATGTTAGAATGACAGACAAGCTTGAAATTACAGTGCGTTGTTTATTTATTCATTTGCTTATTATTTGGAATGGAATGGCGCTTTCGCTTTGACTACAGTGGATATGGTAACAAAAAAGGGGGAAAAAGAAAGAGCGAAGATCTTTATAACATTTAAATGTAAATATGAGTAACTAAAGCGAACGAGAGACCGATTCACAAATTTCGACGAAGAATGAAAATTTACAAGTTGAAAACTTTTTTGTTCGATATCTCTTTATAAATAAAGGAATAAAATAAAGGTGTTTCATTTTTGAACTATTCCTGATCCATTTTTTTTCTTTTTTTTTTTTTTTTTGAGAAAGAGTTTGACTTTTTGTCTCCATCTAGGATTTCTATCTAGGATTTCTTTAATTACGAAATTAGACGAAAATCTGTTGTCTAATTATGAAAAACTGTTGCATTAACTGTTGCCTTTAAAAGACTAATTGTTTCTTGAGTAATTTAAGAATTGTTAATTAGTAAGATTATTAATTAATTAATTGTGAGATAGCTAAGAGGTGTTGTTTTCAAGTTTGTTCTGTCTCACGTTCGTGAGAGAATAATAAGTTTTTCTAAAAGAACAAGCGATCACTGGAAAGACTCTCTTTGGTGATTCATTCTTTATTTTTTTATTAGAGTTCATTTCTTTTCATTTAGCATTGCTCCAAGTACGAATTTAGAATAATCGCTGGTCATTAAAAATAAATGCTAAATTCTGAGCATTATGAGCTAATTGTAAGCGCTATAAAGTAAGAGCTCTCATCGTATATGGTTCGCGAATTACGCGAAAAAATCTCTGTGAAATTTAAAATACATTCCTAAATGTTCGGACTAAATTTACAAACATGAATTACCACGGGTTATCTAGAATTTTTTTTTAGGCAACTTTTTTCTAGGCGACTGCTCACTTTTTTTTTCAAAACTATTCAACTTTGCTGCGTTTTTTAGATAACAATTCGGCCAAAACTAACTGCATAGTGGTGAACAGCATTCTTTCAATTAATTATGATCACGAATAATTAATATTATTGGTTATAAAATATTTTGCACAATACTACGAATTAAAGTACAAAGTAAATAAGAGAGTTAAACCTCGGAGAGTACATCCTCTGATATAATTATTAAATCTTCTTCAAAGCAAGTAAATCATTTTACTATTGACTATAAAACATTTCGCACAGTCTGAACGTGTATTTTTATAACATAATTACTTAATATATTGCAACACTTGTTACTTTCTGTAGAAGATATTCGATCATAAAATACTATGCACAGTGCTCCAGTATGGACTTAAACACTCGAGGTGTTGAACATACTTCTTCATACAATCATTCGATATATATATTTTGACGCATTATCCTCTCGAGTGTCAGCAGTAAGCAAACCGATCATTTCCAACCATTTCAGGCTGTCCGTACGATACTCGATGAACTAAACACGCCTGAAGGGTTCGAAAGTTCCATATTTTCCTTCGTTTGTCTCGATCACTCTGCCAATTCCCGCGCCTCTGCTGCTTCTCTCCTCCGAGTGAAATTCGCGGTGAATTCGCTTTGGTCAGGTTTCGTTAATAAGGAAGAAAGGGTTTTCGAGCTCACCGAGGAGGGCCGCAGGGAGGGAGGAAGGGAGGAAGGAAGGGTGAGAAGGGGTGGGACGGAGCACGGGGGAAAGGGGGGAAAATCGATGTATCCAAATTGAAAGGGCGGGATAGGCGCGAATATCGGGAGGCAGCTGGAATCGTTGTGAAAGCTCCGGGTAAATATCCCGAGTGCTTGCGAGCTGCACCTACGCTCGGTCGATACTCTAAGCGGGGAAAACGGGAAGATACTCCCTTTTTATTTAAAGCCGGAGCACAGACAGACGCGAACACCGGGAGAGGCAGAGATGGATGGACGGACAGAGAGAAAAACGGGTGGTATATAGAGACGATGGAGGTTCCGCGCGAGGAGAAAGTACATCGAGCGAGCCGGGATACGAAAACACGCGTGTGAATATTCAACCTCCGGAATATTCAATGGGGTGATGAGAGGAGGAGGGGGGGGGGAGGGGGGGAAAACTGGGAGAGGAAAAAAGAGGAAGAGAGGAAGAGTCGCTCGGCATCTCCCTTTCGATCGAGAGTCGAAATTTCGAGCGGGTCTTCCCCACCGGGAGGGGGAACTCGATTCATGGCAGATGATGAGAGGCCGAAGGTGGAAAATGACCAGTTCCTCTTTCGTTCGAGGTAGATTGAAACGGCGGGGATAGAGCGAAAATGACTTTGTGCGAAAGGAAACGAGTTTGAAAATTGCGATTAAAAAAGAGGAAAGAAAAGAAAAAAGATTTCCCGCGTTTGGAAATTTCACGTTGGCAGGATACGTGAAAACGCTTGGAACGACTGGTTTGTTGTTTCTCGCAGGTGGATATTATTCGGACGATGTGTTATTCTATTCGCGTGTGTAGAAAACTAGCTAATTTCTTTTATACTATATATTGGCACGTTGTTCGAATGAATATATTGAGTTGCTATGGGTAATAATATACCAACATATTGTTAAAAATATATATATATATAAAATAATATAATAATATATATTATATCATAACATAATATAATATCAACATATTGTTAAAAATATATATAATATAATATATTAATATAGCACATATATATAATTGTAATATAATAAATATATATTATATGTATATATCAGAATTGTAATAAGCGGATTTCAAATCAATGGGAATTCAAATCTTTAGAATGTGACTAAATATGGTAGAAGTATAATTTAAAAAATGATAGAAAACAATTTTCGCGGTAGAAAAATTGTTTTACGTAGCAAACATTACGGAAAACGCTGTAATTTAGATATTTTACATATTTTCTCACACTGCGATTTTACATTTTTAAATCTCTTACAAAACAGACTGTTTTCACTTCTGTAAACGTGGCTCCGTTTTACAGGATTTTTATCGATGTAATAAAAATATGTTCTTAATCAAACACTTGTATTACGTAAAATACGATGGAAAAGAATTATACTTATATCAATATTCAATTATAGTTCTATTGAAGAACCTCAAAGTGACTTTTAGTTTATTACGCGGATAAAACATTGTCGTTCTATATTTTGATACAGACAAAAATGTTTTCATAAAATTATTACAAATACCTCAAAAATTGTGTGGAACGTAACATACATTGTATACACAGTGAAGAGTGTACAGTAAAATTTTAAAAAATTGTTGATAATTCAAACTGATGTAACTTCGTAAATATCATGCAACGATCATTCGTTTATTTTAAAGCGCGAAGCCTCTGTTTTGACTATGAGTTCATTCTTTTTCGAAGATGATTTCACATCGTCGGAATGTTTCAAACTTTTTTTATATTTTTACACACGCGGTTGAATTTTTACAATTTTCGAAGAAAGAAAGTTAAAAGTCCTTACATCTCCATCCGCTGTGCGATGCAAAAGTATTTTACAATTAGAATAGAATGCTGCATTTTGAAAATGTAGGCTCGATTTCTTTTAAAAAAAAAAAGGGTTTTTTATTCAAGTTTTCGATATTCAATGTCCAAATATTAATCGGAGTTACCGAGTTACAAAACTATACCGAAGTAAAGTATGATAAAGTATGATAAAGTGTAAAAACGTACAGAGTTATAACTGTTACAACACACAATAGATAAAATAAATTTCTTTTAAATTCTATTCTTTTTTTTTTCTTAGCGACGTTTATAAAAAATGTTCATAAAAATGTAACAAAATCCGCGTAAATCTTAAAAATTACTAATAATCATAGCACACGATAAAACCGCGAAATTTTTTTCTTCCTAGAGACCCCTCCCCCTCGTCTCCCCAATTGGAAATCACTGTCTTAGAAGATTAATAAGAGTACCATTCACGTAAGATAAAGGACGGAAGATAAATGGTCCGTCTCTTCTTTCACTCTCTCGCTCTCTCTCTCTTTTCTCGGGTCCTTGATAGATAAGAATGTCGCTCAGGTGGTCTAGAGGGGTCGCGTGTATTAGTCGCACGCGTGACAGAAGTGGGCCGCGCGCGAGTGCGAGCGAGCGGTTAACAAAGAGCGTTGCCGGTTCGAAGAAACGGTGGATGGCACTTGCCGGGGAACTGAAAGCCCGTTTGCATAAAACCCCCATTTACTTTGTGGGATTTCGGTGCACGCGCGCTCGCGCGACGTGACAAATTTTCGATATGCATACTTCCATTTGGGCGTCCATCTCTCGCGGCTAAGAGGACAGTCGGCGCGTTTCTCTCTGATCTCTGAAAATGCGCGCAGCCGTGGCCGTTTCTCTGAAAGCGGACCGCCACGGGTCCAAAGCTTCCGGCTAAAGTGCATCGTTTCTGCTTTTGATTCGTTATTGATACTTTTTTTCCCCTCTCTTTTTTTTTTTTGTTTGACTTTCTGTTTTTCTTTTTTATTTTTCCTTCCTTCCTTTTTTTTTTTTTTTTTTTTTTGTTTATTCGATCGACGAAACACAAAGCGAGACGTATATCGATGTTTCGCGATACTGAAACAATTTTTTTTTTTCTCTTGCTCCGAGTGTTTTTTTCTTAAAGCGACAATAATAAAAAGTAGAGACAGAGAAACTGTTGGGGGAATGTAATGTTTTGACTAATGACGTGTTGAATAACTAACTCGCGTTGTTTAATCTTTAATTTGTATCAATGAACGAAGTAATTCGCATTCACATAATTTTTGACTTGTTTTTTTTTTTTTTTTGACAAGACTGATATATCTTGAACAATAATTTGGATAAAAGTCAGTTCTAAGATATAACTTCCCGTTTATTAATATGAAAGGGATCAGTAATCGTAATTCGCTGTTATGGACGAGATATCTCGTCCTCACGAACAATATTGTACGATGAGATATTTCGTCCATAGCACTTCATGAACGAGTCTGCGACGCGAGATATCTCATCTGTAACATAACGTTATAACGATGGTTCAATAACGTTAATTTTTCCAACATAATACAAATTACCGCTATAGTCGTTTGTGACCCAACAATACCACTTAAGGATTAACTCCTGAATGAGACATCTCACGACTGTTTAACACGGTCGTTTGTACCTTTCTCGCTGATAAGTATTATTATCACTTATTACTACATTTCTTACTTCCCTATTGACTAAATCTATCTGATCTATCGCACACAAATAAACACAATAAATGAACGTTACTCATATGAAAAATTAATATTTATTACGCTCTCTTCGCGTTGAAATAGTACAATAATAATACAGAAATACATAGTAATTCTTGGGTTAGAAAGCCAGAGAATTTCTCGCAAAAGCTTTCTTTTCCTTTCCTATAATCCGTACGATATTCTCTGTATTCTGATGATCGCTAAAAATAATTCATGGTCCTAAAATGTCATCTTAATGAGAATTGTCGTTAACATGTTATCTAATCTTAATCGAAGAATTTATCAAATGTCAAGCAGACAAATTGTAAAGAATAAGGAGAGAAATCGTTTTTCTATTAACTGGGACAAATAAAAGTATGATGTTTTCTTATCTTGAAAAAATGTCTTGAAGTAGAAAAGGAATGGTACTTTAATGGCCAAAAGTAATAAGATTTTTAAATATTGAAATAAATAATACATGCAATTTAATATCATAAACAAATTGTTTTATTATCTGAAAATTTCATTAATCGAGCATTTTCGCCCCCTATTAGTTCGGATATGGACTTACTGTACTATTGATAATATTCTAAATAAACAATTTCATATGATAAAATCCGATATATCAATATGAAAACAGTAAATAGAACTTGTGATCATTAATTCATCGTTAATTCACATATTTTGTGAACGTTCGTGTACATATTTAAGCAAAGTATTAACATATCGCTCATTTGCTGCAGAAATGATATAAATTCAAAGTTCGCAGTTTTTGAGTTATTATAGAGAAAAAAAAAAAGAAACAGCACTTCCATCGAATACTGTGAGTGTGCTTTCAAAATTCACTAGGTGAATTTCATTTGTTGTTCGTTTTTATGAACCTTACTACCTTATTACCTAAGTTATTTCGAAATCCTTTCAGTGAATATTTCAGTCAGTATTTTCATATTAAAAATTTTCATCTTGCATTCGTAATGCAATGAAAATTCGACGTTTCGTATAATCAGCATTTCCGATAATCGAAGTTTTACTCTAAATATTACAACAATTTGCAGAATTTTCGAGAAGAAGAGCATCCGTACTTATCCACCCGCTGCGTGACGTGAAAACATTTTGAAAGTAAAACGAACGATACACTTTGAAAGTAGAGGCTTGAAATGAGCTTGAAATAAGTTTATTACTGCATGATTTCTTTACCGAAATTACAGCGGTTTCAATTATTTCATGGCCGAATATTTGGGTGTCCGATTAATACGCGTCACTGTAAACACTGTATGGCTACGTACGCAAAAAGTACAAAGTGCATTGTTCGGATACTAGAACATCTCGATGATAGAACTTTCGGACAATAGAGAGTTTCGGATAATGGATGTCCGGACAATCGAATTCTACTCTGCTTCTAACATTGTGATAAACTAACTAAACCTTGGACGTTAATAGATTAATGCTTCTGGTATTCAAAAAATCGATATATCGACTCCGCGATTTTTGTCTTATTTTAACATCTCGGACATATTTTTCACATTTGAATATTTCGGCCTTTCTCGCCAACTTACTGCCTTATTTTTTGTTACAAAATGTTCTTATTGAGAACACTGAAACTGTGTCAGTAACAGTTTCAATATTCTTGTGCCCGAATATTAATACGAGTCACTGTGAATACTCCATGAGCTATACTGAAAAAGAACGTTCAGATAACGGGTATTCCGATAATCGAACTTCTATTGTAATTGATGTAATTTACCGTGACAGTGATAAAAAAGGAAAAAGAAGAAAATTGAAACCAGTTATTCTGCTCCAGCGTTAAGGAGGGATGAAGAATTACTTCTAAAAATCGGAGAGTAAGAACTGGACCGAGGTTACATCGTCCGTGGCAAAGTTTTCCTCTGGAGACCAAATATTCGTTTGGAAAGTCGGCGCCACGTGGGTTATAGTGCAAGCGCTTATGATGTCGGCCGTCTGACGACACCGCGCCGCGCCGGTAGACCATTTAGCGACCTCGATGGAACTTGTACTTGAACTCTTCGATCTTACGCTCTCCTCTAGAATTTCTCGGCTGTGAAATTGCATTTTCTTACGCAACGCTGCCGAAAAATATATTTGCACGAGCGAAGACGAAAGAATAATTTTATTCTCTTCATTATATATCATTGTGTTACAGTGTAAAATATCTTTTATTGAGAAAGTTTTTAACCGATTCGAGCTTTCAATCGAATCCAATCGACCTTTCAACTTTATGGCAGAGAGCAAAAAAAAAAAAAAAGAAACTTTTTCTCTTTTTATAATTTTGATATCGATCACGTTATTTTGTTTAATGTTTGGTTAACAGAACAACTATTTTGTAATGATATTAAGTTGCGCGTGTTTAAGTGGAGATTTAAGAAAATTGTCAGTTTATTTCAATATTGAAGAATGCTACATATTTTTTAATTGTTGAATAACTTAATCTTTTTCTTTAGCATACATTCTTCGTACAGTGTAAAGTTTTTCTTTTGAACATTTTTTTGTAATCGTTCGATAGTTTGACGAATATCCGAGCGGAACAACTTATATAGGAAAAATAACAAATGTTCATTAAAATGATCAAACATTCACGTAACGAGTTTAAAATACATTTATTTTTAAACGTATTAGAGAGTTGATATATTTGTTCAATACGTTGCAATAAATCCTTTCTGAGCTTAATTATTTTAATCATCTCAGATTATTTGTACGATACTTCAGTACGGGCTAAACGCTCGAAACGTTAGTGAATTACGAAGATTTTTAACAATTACCGAACTGCGTAAAAAGAAAAAAACAGTGTCCTCGATTAAATTATGCGTAAATAAATAAACGTCTCTAGTCTACTAATTATCCTCAACAAACATCACAGACGAATAATTAAAATATCATTGAAACTTCTGTGAAAGCCGAGAGTTAGAGGTGGAAAGCCACCTCTGGCAAACAATTTTTGGCGAAAGTGAGTGGTAACAATCGGTAAACAGGTGCGAGTATAACCCCGGGACAGCGAGGTAAGAAACGAAAAGAAAAGAAAAGAAAAAAAAAAAAATAGAAAAACCAAGGAAAGAAAAAAAAAAGAAAAGTGGCGGGAGAGCTCTCGAATTTAAAGCCGGGAGCACAGTCACGCTTGTTAGAGTTCCGTGAAATTAAGTCCGTTTAACGAGTAACGTAGTCGGTTGGGGGAGGAATTTAACGAGCCCCAGAGTCTAGAGCAACGTCGACCCGGAGAATTTTCGCAGCCGCTGCGAAGCGACAGCGCTCGTCGTATGTACCTCCTTCTGGCTCCCTCTGTTTCTCTCGGTAAAAAAAAAAAAAAAAAGAAAATAAAAGTGAAATCGTCCTAAATAGCAGCCGGCTGAGCCGCGTTTCGTCGTCGAGTTAAATTGTACGAAACGTGGACGGAGGAAAAGTTGCGCGAAAACGAAAACGAGAAAGAAATAGACGAAGGAAATCAACTGAGAAAGAGAGAGAGAGAGAGAGAGAGAGAGTGTCGATTTATAACCACGTCCCTAACTGTCACATAGCGACGAAATTGTTGTAAGACCGATTCATAAACACAAGGGGCAAACAACGTTCAGGTGTATTTTTCAGACTTGTTATGGCAAGAAATATTATTATTGTCAGCACCTCGCGAGATTTGTAAAAATGTTTTGACTATGATTAAAAACATAACGCTCAACTAAACAGTTTGTTACGATAGGAAATACATAGGTATTTTGTTATTACATACAGGGTGTCTCGAATTTAAATGTTAAACTTGTGATTAAAATATGTCCCATCGAACAAGTTCATTCGAAAATCTAGTAAATTTCTAGTTTAGCGACTTTTTCCAATTTTGGTTTTTAAGATTTTGTTCTTTTTTTTTTTTTTTGAAATAAAATATAAATAAAAAGAAACGCTAGATCGAAACAAACATATGGAATCATCTGGGAAAAAGAAAAGGAAGAGAGAGAGAGAGAGAGAGAGAGAGAGAGAGAGCGTAGCGAAACAGTCAAAATTGGGAAAAAAACTTACTAAATTAGAAATTTACTCAAAAATCGTGGGCAAGAAATAACGATCGTGGGCAAGAAATGACAGAAGCGTTAAAAAGAAAAAAAAGCAACAAGTTGTTTGAATTGTACGACGGCTTCTCTGCCGTTCGCTTCCTGATAACACGGGATTTTACACAACTATTTTCATTAGGAAAAGACAACTTTGACTGTGTTGAGAGACATCTTGAAAATTGATTAGTACGTTATCGATCGATCACGAAGAAACCCCGTACTCCGCGATTGGAACAAAGTTTAAGATAGCGAGGCGAGTATGCTTCGAAATTTTTCATCAGGGCTCGGGGATCCTGTCTCTCCCGGACGTTCGGCTCTGATCAACTTATTAATACTTTTATCGTCTGGCTGTCGCGATCAAAATTCACTGAGAGATTAAAGGAGCGCTCGATGATAAAAGAGTTGGAGGCTCCTTCGAAAACTTGCCTCGGCAGTCTTTCATCTTCCGTCGTCGGCTTCGCTTCGCCGTTGTACGTCGGGCGAACTTGGCCCCGAGAGAACTTCGAACGCGTCGAGTTCAGTTTCTGTACAGAAATGAACAGTGACGTCGGGACGCGGATGTGTAGCGCTTGCGTGCTCGACGATCGTTTGTTTCTTTTCTTTCCTCTCGATGTTACATATTACGTAACGTTTCAATTAGCTTGTCGTAGTTTTCGAGCTCGAAACTTACCGGTTCAACCTTTACTTTTTCAGTTTTTTGTTTTCTTCTATTTTTTTTTTTTTTTTTTTTTTTTTTTTTTGTGGAATTTATGGACGTGGTTGACGAGATCGAAATTAGAACGCAGGACTCGTTGAAATATTTGAAATATATGTGTTTTCATTAGCAAAAAGAGTTGGAATGATTTTTACATTGGTCCTCGTGCAACATCGTTGTAGACGATTGTAATAATTTAATTGCCAAAATTGTGTCTAAATTATGTCTAGTTGTAGACTAAACTATTTTAGTAATAAATTTAGATTATTAAGATTTTTGCACTTGGAACCATTTGCGAAGTAGTATAAATTTTAAATACATAAACTGTACTTAAAGGAATGAATCATTCTATTTAAATGGTATTTACCATTGATTATATTTTTCTAACATTTGATATTGTTTAAATTACTCAACTTATAGCAATCATATGTTTCCAATCTCAAGAAAGTAATCCATTTTAGTTGTATTAAACTTCGTTTTCGGAAGTAACTTTGTTTATTCTTCTTACATTTAACTTTTATTCTAACTGTAAGTGTCTGTTCACAGTATTACATACATCAAACGTATGTTTCAATTCGTTGTGATCATTAGCAATTATAAAAAGGGAAGTTCTAGCTAGATTTAATCCTCCGAAGGCCGCGATTGATCTGACAGATTTAATTCTAAACAGTTTTACATTAGTAATTATCTAGATTATGCGTAGAGAGTACCTTTTAATCACTGACAATTCAAAAGAAACAACAATTTCACTTCAAACACAAAAGAGAAATGCACATTTCGATCTTTTCAGAACATATTTTATATTACCGATAATTGTAATATCAAAAGAGATAGCAATTTTCAGAGATGATTAAAAGTCAAAAAAAAAAAAAAAATTCAGAGATAATAGAAGAACGGAACATTTCGATTTTTAGACTGTGTTTCACGTTTCAATCATCGACAATTCTAATATTAAAAGAGACAATGAATATAAAAAAGAGATAATAATTTCACTGCAAACACAGAAAAAGAATTCACAGCACATTTTGATTTTTTTCAGAACATATTTTACCGTTTAATTACCGATAATTGTAGTATAAAAAGGAACAGTAATTTCACTTCAAACGAAGACAGGAGAAGAAACATTAAAATTTTTTTTCGAACATGCCTTACGTTTTAATCATCGATAGTTCTAACGTTAAAAAAGAATAACAATATTTTACTTCAGTGAAAAATTAACAAGAAAAAGACCTACGAACGGAACGTAACTTATGTCCGGAAGCTCTCGTGGACATTACACGTGTTACCGGACGCCGAAAACCGGAAACCATTTGACGACGAAAAATCGTGGGAATCGAGTCGCGTTGCGTGCCGCGAAATTGATGGAGAAGCAGTTTTCCGGGTTGGCCGGGAACTAAAACGCATCCGGTTTGACGATTTGTTCAATCGATAAACCACCCCAGTGATCCTCTCCGTCTTCCTTCGAGTCTCTCCGACGCACTAATACAAAGATTGTTTATGCGAACTTCAGAAACCAGGAGGCTGGAGCCAGACGATAGCTCAGGAGGAGAAGTTCGAAGATGCTCGAGGAAATTATGGACGAAACCACGACCAGGATCACTCTCGACGAAGCGATATTAACGTACGAAGACGATCGGATAACTTCAGCATCGCCATTATCTAAGAATCGTCATCCGTCAGGACTGCCTCTAACAAAATGTAAATAGAAGACATCCAAAAACGGGAATCCGATGATCTATAAAAGACAGAGGGCCTAAGTCCTAATCGACCTAAGATTTTTCTACTACGGCGTGCCGAAAGGAACAAACGGCAAACTTCTCTCTAAATTGTTCGGGCAGGCCAATAAAACGCGTAGAGAAGCTCGTAGAAAACTGTCCCAAATGTCGACGAGTCGACTTTAAAGACGCTAGTCCGACTAGCACAAAGTAAATCAAGCCGAGAAGCAACACTCGTGAAAATAACCGGAAGGAGACGAAGAAACGAAGCATAAAATGCTTGGATCTTCGAGCGAGCAGCAAGTCGCATCACGCAGCTAGAGTAGAGTTAGCGTCTAAAGCCGGCTAAAATGAGCCAGCCTCTCGTTCAGATGCTGGTCCTGCTGGTATCGCTTCACCAGCTGTCGGTGGTGAGCCAGTCGAAGGCGCACAGCGAGCGGGAAGCGGTGCTGATCCCCGGCGATATTGTTCTCGGCGGTCTGTTTCCAGTACACGAGAAAGGCGGCGCCTCTTGCGGGCCGAACGTCTACAATCGAGGCGTGCAGCGTCTCGAGGCGATGTTGTTCGCCGTGGATCAGATCAACAGGGACAAGAAGATACTGCCAGGCATCACGCTCGGCGTGCACATCCTTGACACATGCGGCAGGGACACGTACGCGCTTAACCAGAGCCTTCACTTCGTCCGGGCGTCCCTGTCGAATTTGGACATCAACGTGCTCGAGTGCGCGGACAAGTCGGTGCCGAGGGTGAAGAAGACGGCCAGTGCCGGGCCGATCTTTGGCGTGATCGGTGGTTCCTACAGCTCGGTGTCGTTGCAGGTGGCGAATTTACTCAGGCTTTTTCACATACCGCAGATCTCGCCCGCTTCCACCGCCAAAGCGCTCAGCGACAAGACTAGGTGAGTCCTCGACATTCTCTCGAGCTCGAGCTCGAGCTCGCAATCGTAATTATTCAAAGCGGAATCGTCTCGTTTTTACTGTTAACTTCTTTCTTTCATTCTTTCTCTTTCAAGAGATTCAATTTTTACGTTATTACAGTTGTCCTACAGTTTTTCAGAAAAAGTTTTAAAAAGACCGAACAAAATTTCCTCTTTGAAACGCACATTTTGCGTCATTATAGGCAGAGAAGCCTATATATATATATATATATATATATAGAGAGAGAGAGAGAGAGAGAGAGAAAGAGTGTGTGTCTCGTTTTGATTGATAATTAAATGATCAAGGAACAATTATCAAATGCGCGTTCGATGTCTCTTCATTCAGATTCGACTACTTCGCGAGGACGGTGCCACCGGACACGTTCCAGTCGATCGCGCTGGTGGACGTGGTGAAGAGCGCGAATTGGTCGTACGTTTCGACAGTGTACTCGGAGGGCAGCTACGGGGAATACGGTATCGAGGTGTTCACCAGGGAAGCCACCGAGCGCAACGTGTGCATCGCGGCGGCGGTGAAAGTGCCTAGCGCCGCGGACGACCGCATGTTCGACGACATCATCCAAAGACTGAGTAAGAAGCCGAACGCGAGGGCTGTGATCCTGTTCACCCGCGCGGAGGATGCCCGAGGGATCCTCGAAGCTGCCAGAAGGTGCAACATGAGCCAGCCGTTTCAGTGGCTGGCGAGCGACGGCTGGGGCCGTCAGATCAAGCTCGTCGAGGGCCTCGAGGACGAGGCCGAAGGCGCTATCACGGTGGAGCTGCAGTCGGAGAACATCCCGGGCTTCGACGAGTACATGGCCTCGTTGACTCCGGAGTCCAATCGTCGGAACCCTTGGTTCAGCGAGTACTGGGAGGAAGCATTCAGCTGCATCTTCAGGAAGAACGTCGTCGGCCAAACAGCAGCGACCGGTCAAAACAGCACGGTGTGCCCTGAGAAGCTCAGACTGACACCGGAGACGGGATACGAGCAGGAATCGAAGGTTCAATTCGTGGTGGACGCGGTGTACGCGTTCGCTCTGGCGCTGCACAATCTTCAGAGGGACGTATGCACGAAAACCGAAGGCCTCTGCGCCACGATGGCGAACTACGACCGTGGCATGTTCTATAGGAACTACCTGCTGAACGTGTCCTTCACAGGTGAGTCACTGTAATTACCGCGTACGTATGTACAAAAGCCACCGGCCTCGAAATTCAATATCTCGCGCGACCCCCTGTCGCCACCTCCTCGGGCTCTTCAATGCGCCAGCACATGCACACGTATATTCGGGAATCGCGGACGTATATGCCGCGCTACTGTCCCTCACCCCTCTCATCGGCAGTAGGTTCCCTATTCCGGTATTCGCGTATTAAATTTCCCTCCTGCCTCTACCCATCCTCGCGACGGGGCAAGCAATAAACGCGCGATTCGCGCCAAGCTTTATAACGCGCGACCGATAATATCGACAAGCCCGATGGAACGATAAACGCGCCCACGGTGGAACGAAGACATTCACACGGAAGCGGTTCCGGAGGCCGATATGAAATTTTACGGGCCCTTGCTCGACGCTTGCCGCCACCGGCTGCTTTGAGAACGACGAATACCTTGGCCGGTCATCGGGCTAGCTTTTAAGGCTTGTTTTCAACCGGAATACGGAATTTCGCGCTTGATCACGTATTATCGGTGACTCGGCGAAGAGGAATTTGCTCGCGCAATAGCGAACGCACACGCTTTATCGCACCTGACGAGTATTTCCGTCGATCGAGACAGCGATCGGAAAGCGCGCCGGATGCAGAAGCGAAAGAAAGTTTTGTCCTGATAAGGAATTGGCGAGCGTATCATCAATTGTCAATATCCTGAATTTGAAATAATTTCGTTCCCTTCAATGTTATCGTACCTTTTTTTAACATTGGGAGGCTTTTAACACGTATCAATTCCTTTGATGTTTGAATTAAATTTTCATGTTTTAGATGATAATAAGAAAGGAGATTTGTAACACGATGGCATTTATATTTAAAAAAAAAAAACGGTATCTATAATGAATATAGTTCTTATTCAATTTTGATATTTTAAACGATAATAAGAAGAGAAATTTATAACACACGGTATTTATAACGAGACGACAGATATTGAGAAACATTTCGTAAGACGAATGTTAGTAAGAAGTAGGGAATCAGGAATTAAGTTAGGTTAGGTTAGGAATCAGAGAAAAGAGAGTTTTGATAGTTTCCTCTATTCTATCGTATGCTATTCCAGAAGCCACGAAATGTGTAAATATTTCTTTCTTTTAAGTTATTGTTATTATTAAGTCAAGTTATTGTTATTCAATTTATTATCTTAAATAGATTAACCTACATAAATGACTAAATAATTGTTCGCACATGTTGCTCTATGTAAGACTTCACTCATAAATTCCAAATCATATACATTCTCCGTATACATTCGTTTATTTGTTCGCTGAAGATATATCTTCTACTTTTGTTTATAAAGCGCACCTGAAATAAGAAACGATTCACTATAATGTACTGTTCAGATAAAAATGATCCACTATGATACGCTACTACTGAAATAGCGTAGGAATACATTATGACAAAGAAAAAGAAACCAACCATTGCACATCACCTCATTCCATTTTCCATAATAATGATCGAAAAATACAAACTAATTACTCGTATAATAAATACAATGCCCTGTTGAAAGGGATTAAAAGTTACAATAACTTAAGAGTTTTGGATATTGCAAATGTTAATTAAAAAAAGGAAGATAACACGAGTTAGAATCACTTTCGTTATGACCCTAAATCTCTCTTGATCGAAATTATCAAATTCATCTGATAACGCACTGTTGCAAATGATACAAAATGACACCAGTGTTCGAAGACGAACTCGCAAAGAAACACACACCGAGTTGTCAATCACCGATTTTGACGAAATTTGGCATAAATGTTTGACACATATTTTCCGAACAGATGTAACTTACCTTCATCTGCATAAAATGTAGTTTTCGAAAAAAATATTCAACACGTCCCCATGTTGAAGGGGTGAAAACTACCCTCGAAGCTGGAAGTTTCCGGAACATATTTTGTGAAATATCTCGGAAATTATTGAAGATCCAGTTTTTCCGTAAATCGATGAAATTAATACTTTTTTAACGACGAATTTAACGGCGATATATTAAAAAACCGATATATTTAAAAAATCATCAACGACTCGTGCGCCTCTGTTCGTAAGTTTTCCTTCGCAATCACCAGACATCTTCAATCTATCCTTTAGCCGCACGAAAGCTTCCAAGGATCGTGGAAGGAACCAGATTGAACCATTCCGGGCATTTCCCCGGAGGCCGATGCATTCCCAGATCGTACACGAAAGGAACGAATACGCCGCGAATACGTTCGTTCGTTCCGGCCTCGTGCCTCGATGCAGATTTTCCCGACATGCACGGACAAAACGAATTTTCGGCGTGACCAGTGAAAACACGAACCATGGGAGAACGAAGGGGTCGGGGGGGAAGGGGGCGGGATGGATGATTCTAGCTGGTTCGCATTCGGAATTGATAAAAGCGCCGCGATCGCTCGGTTCGGTCGAGACGAAGTACGAATGACATCCAATCAGAGCTGGGCGTAACGTAATAATCTGATTAATGATCAAGGATTGTGATTAATCTGCAATCAGGATGTTAATCATGATTGTCGATTACCGTAATAATCAGCGATTATCACGGATTAACGAATGATGGAAGTGATCAAAATCGTTGTAATCGAGGATAGCGATTAATTTCAATCATCGTAGAATGATTAATTTAATAATTCAATGATCGTCAAGTGATTATACCTTTTAATTGTGATCGTGTCAGCTAATAAATATTGATAAGATGAATGAACTAATTATCAGGTGGCTGAAGAGTTTGCAAAGTGATTTGAAGTATCTTCGTTGTTGAGATTCTTTTAGTTTCTCTAATCACGTTTAGAAAAAGTTTATACAGACTTTATCAAACATCTACGCATTTGTTAGAAGCAAAATTTCTTTCTTTCTGAGTAACGAGAAACTTTCTTCTTACAAGATAAGTTATTTATGCTAATTACAGAGAATTCTAACGAAAACGTTTTTTCTGTGTTGATAGTTAGCAAAGGGAGAATACGACATTCATTGCAAATATGAAAATCACGAAAGCTGAAGTCTGTAATATCAACCCCTTTTCCAATGAAAATTATAATAAAAAGCAAATTGAATGAATCGTTCGAGGTCGACGAAATGACAAACACACTTGTATTTCTAAGCACTTCCATTCGGAATCGAATATTGTGGAATAAATTAGTTTTTGTTCGCTTAATTGCCCTAATTGTGAATGAATGATATATAATTTTATTAATGCGTTTGGAATGAATTACGAGCCACGTTCAGTTTAAAGTTCTGATCTACATACGTTTAGAGCCATTAATGAATCAAAAACCAATGTAAAAAAGAAAACTAAGAAGGGAATTGAAGAAAAAGAGAACCCGTTCGAGGTCATCGAAACCAACAGCACACGAACGAATTGTTAAGAATTCGCGATTAAAAGCTTATATTGATTTGGACTAAATTCGGTATTCCTCCTCTGTCTATTTAAATATAGAAGTATAATATAATCTTTTTAGTCAATTAGAACTTGCGGTTTTGAAAATTTTGCGAAAATTAATATCTTTCAAGAAAGAGTAACTGAATAAAAAAATTAATACAAAAAAGAATATTGCAAATCTAGTTAGAATGATTTGCAGAATATTTTAATTCTAATACTTATTCGTGCAATGCAATATGAGGTAAATTGAGAAACGAGTGAAAGTAAGATCGTAATGTATAAAAAAAGTACATTTGTAAAATTCTTTTATTCGCTAAATTAATGTTGAATTTTGCGGAAAATTGTTTCTTGAAATTTACAATTTATATCAGATATATATTTAAAATAAAATGGAACAGAAATCTGAAAATCGTTCTACGTTTACAACAATATTTCAAAATATTGGAAATACGTTTTTATATCCTACATTATAGGAAAGAGTTATACTTTTTTTTTTATAATGCAATTAATCAAATTTACGACTACGCATTTTTCTAGAACATTTGCTCACGCAAAGGTAATTTATTGTCTGTAAAAACTTGAACTTCCAGAAATAAATTACGATAACGTCTATGAATATTCATACGGTATAATGTCACGAGGACGTATCATGAGGACGTAATGCGCGCTTCTACATCACACAAACTGAATTTTGTCCCACCATTTGAATGTCCCTTTCCAAAAATCGAAGAAACATCGAGTAATTTCGTTTCTCTGCGAAGTGACGGCTTCCGTTGCAATTAATCACGTTTTTAATTCACCGTACTGTCATTCTAAAATAAAGAAAAAGAAAAAAAAGAGCAGAAGAAAAACAAGGACGAATATTACAATGGACTAAATTTCACCGCGATTTTCGTGATTTTTCGCTAGCGTGCGCTCGTGATTCTTGGGTGACAGACAGGCACGCGAGAAAAATGGGAAAAACAAGTACACAGAAAACAGAGTGCATATAAAGAGAAAGAGAGAGAGAGAGAGAGATTGGTAACATAAAAATGAGCAGAAGAAGGAAAGAGACAGACTGAAAAAAAAGTAGGAGGAGGTAGTATCACAGGGAGATCGTGCTGTATCGATCCTAAATGTGCAGTCCAAGGCCACTATTTTTTTTCCCCCTCTCCCATTTATCAGACCGATGCGTGACGAAGGTTTATGTTAAAGATGGATCAGGTCTCGAAGAGCAAAGTAAGTTATCGCGTCTCGACGTTTCTTTTCGCTTGCTTCACTATCCTTTACCTATTCGTTCGAGTCGACGAGCCTAAAAATTAATCGTTCTCAAAAAATATGGAACTCGAAGTGCAAATGCGTGAAAATACAAAAAAAAAAAAAAAAAAAATAATCTATATTTAGTAGCATAGCAATCTATGTTTAACACTAGAATTACCAACGATTAAAGTGTAAAATGTTTGACAGAGAAATTAAAGTGCAAGGAACAAGAAAAAATTTATAATATGGTAAAATGTGGAAGCTTTTATTTACATGTTTTATTAAAGACCATTCAAGTCTCTGAAAATATGCTGTTATAAATATATAGAAATTTCAATGGAAAGTTATAAATTCATCGTTTTGGATACTCTGGTAGTTCTAATGTTAATTAATAACTCAATAATCGCTTGCGATTTAGATACATCGCTGATACTTTAATAATCGGCAAACTGAGAATTTTCATGCACTTAAAAATATTTATGACCATAACTGAAGAAACACAAAATTTGTTTCATCCATTGAATATTATAATAAATACTCTGATTTGGATATTTTATATATTTTTGCATGTAATATCGTGCACTTCTGTATCCTCAAATTTCCTATAATTGCGTGAAAAGTCTAACAATCAGTTTTTATGAAATATTTTTTATTTTAATCTCACGTTTGAATATATAGTATATAT
>WIUT01001921.1:0-26621 GCA_010645135.1 Tetragonula clypearis
TCAAAAGCAAAAAATTTAAAAAAAATTAATAAAAGAAAAAAAGAAAAAAAAAAAAAAAAAAAAAAAAAAAAAGGAGATATTATTTATTTATTGTGTATTTAAGAGTACATGTTGAGTAATCACAAGTAACAACAAATAATAAAAGCAAAATAACTTGAAATATCGATACACCAGTATTAATATTTAAAATATAACTCGTATAACCGGTACGCGGCGTTATTGTTTCGGTGTACGTTTGCAAAATTGAGCAAATTTTTACTCAATTACTTAGAAAAAAGCTATTCAAGAGGATTAATTTACGAACGTCTTAGATTGGCTTTTGTAAAATTAAATTTTTCGATTTTCTTTGCATCTTGACGGGAAGATTATTTTTCATTCGTTCTAGCAGAAAGCACGAATAAAGATTTACAAATTCTACTCGGTAAGTCGAAACGCTGTAATGAATTTCCAATAACATTGAATTGCGTGCAAAACTTATATCGAGATCGAGCATGAACATCGTTGAAGCCATGTCGAATATTTTCATCGATGAAATGTCAAGTGAAACATTCGAGCATAAACGTAAGGTAAATAAAGACGATTTCTATTGTACGGTAGGGTACCAACTATTACATTTTTATCTCAAAGTAATCGTCGCAACATCGAACGAACAAGTTTTAACATTAATCGCAAATATAATTCGATATAAACTCGATATAGATTTATTATAATATAATTGCAACATGATTCGATATAGATTTTATTACAATATAATTCGATATATTTATCGAAAATCTCGAACATTCAAGTTACGTGATTCACGTGAAATATTTTCTTTTAAAGGAAAGATTATTCGTTGCAGTTCGTCATTTGACGATGAAAATATACTCATAGATAGAGAACGTAAAAACTGAATGAAACGTGAAACGATTGTTTCATTTAAGATGGAAAAATCAAACGGATGTCACGCGGTATACGTACGTAACATACGTTCCAAAACCAATCAATTTGATCTTTGTTATTTCGATCCGTAGCCAAGTTCAAAGTGATACGATCTATCTGTGGTGTATTTTAGGAACTAGAATTTATCGTATCTCGCGATCAAAGAAATATGATATTTTTTCGTAACTTTGATTAAATTCAACGGGCATGGTAACGAAAGAAACGTAATCTTTGCAATACGGTTGGACGCGATGGTGGAGTCATAGATGAAAAATGCAACTCCCCGAGTGTAAAATATCTTTCTTTTTCTTTTTATCTTTACTGGAGTTTATCTGTATTATTCACACACGTGTATTCACTCGAAACTCCGACATCTCCGATAGAAACGTAATCATTGTTAAAACGACGCAGTCATAGTCGCACATAGTGCGTGCGATAGTGTACGCGCGACAAAAGTAAAGTCGACGGTTGATTGGTGAAGACGGGACAACCGCGGAAAGTGATTGGCCAGCGTGATAATTCAGATTCTAGCTGGTGTATAGCACGCGTGAATTGAGTGTGACGTCACCGTCAGTACTCGCAATCGGCCATTTTGTGAGTGTGTGCTGGATCGGGATATTTGTGTTAAGAAGCTTTTCCAGTAAAACCGAATGATTTAGTTTACAGCACGGACTTGCTTTACTTTTATTATATGTGCTAAGCGTGCGGACCGTCCGTAAACTTCACGCGTAGATTTGTACGATGGAGGAGAAGGCATCGTTGAAGGAACTCGACCAGTGGATAGAACAATTAAATAACTGCCAACAACTAACAGAAAGCCAAGTGAAATCTCTGTGTGAAAAGGTACATACCTTTTTTTTGCTTTTTTCTTCCTCATTTTTTCCTTCATCCGTTAAGAATCATCGTCACCGTCATCACCGTTGGTTTCTTCGCTACATTTTATCGAAGTATCTCTCGCTTGCCTTGCAATTAATTTCATCACGTTCGATGTTTCACGTTCGTTCGTTCGTTATTTTACCCGATGATCGTCGAGCATAATTTGACGTGTCGTTACTCGTTACGATATCACGATACGTACTTTCAATGTACTTTATAATAGAACAGAAAAAATACTATCGATACTTTGCGTTTTGCGTTTTGCGATTTCGACAAATTCAGCCTTGATGGATGGATCAACCACGATTTACGGCCAGACGTTGCTAAAAAAAAAACCAGCGTGTTCATTGATATTTCGACTTTTCTACACACTGCAACTTGTTCGTCTCTAGCAAGTTGTCGGATCCAACCGGACGATTCTATTTTTATTATTTCTCAAAGAAGATTTCTCGCGACGTTTCAACTTTTTCAACAATTCGACGTACAAATTAAACACACCTGTGACGTTACAGCGAAATTATTTTATTCGATTATATTCCTCTTCGAGATATTGATGTGTAACGCACGCGTACAAATAATTCTGAACAAATATTTAATCATTGTGCACGAAAGTTTCTATAACAATTGGTATTTCGAATGTACGCGTGTGCGTGCGTGCGTGCGTGCGTGCGTGCGTGCGTGCAATTGTAAATAAGAAAATATATTTTACATCTGTCCGTTTGCAAATTATTGTCAACGTTCGAACGCTCAAAATAGAAATGTGCGTTATTTGTTTCGATAAATAAATAAATGCTTTTACATTTAAACGAGAAGAAAAAAACAGTTACAATATACATTTATGCTGTTTAATTTAATCGTTTAATTTGTAATGCATTTACAATTTAATTTATTGCATTCTCAATACTGTTTCTGAAATATTTCTTTTTAATACAAATTGTGTTAATTAATATCATTGCTAGATCGCAGACCTTGATGCAATATGCAAAAAATATCTAGTCTTCACTTATTACATTTGATAAGTGAAACAAGATTTTTTTTTTTTTTCTTTACGAATTTGCATAAATATTTTCAATTTTTTCTTATTGTTAATTTATTTTAAAATGCCACAGTACATTTGACAGTGATATAAAAATGAATTTCTTAACGAAAAATGCAATATTCTTTGCAATGTATCGTAATGCTTTCTCTTGCGATTTCTTACAGATAAATTCTAAAATGTTTATGCATTTCTAATAATAGTTTAAATATATAAAAATTTATCGATAAAGCAGGTTTCGTTAAAATATTTGAATTGTAAAATTGCATAAATATTTGCAATTTAGTTATCAAGTTGTTCAACGTGCAGTTACAATATACAATTGAGAACAATTAGAATTAAGCGATATATGTTTATATTGTTTCAATGTTTTTAGTAGTAATAAATAATACAGACATTGACGTATACTTTTATAGGCAAAAGAAATTTTAGCTAAAGAATCTAACGTACAAGAAGTGAAATGCCCTGTAACGGTGTGCGGAGATGTACATGGACAATTCCATGATTTAATGGAATTGTTCAGAATAGGAGGCAAGTCTCCAGATACAAATTACCTTTTTATGGGTGACTATGTAGACCGTGGCTATTATTCTGTTGAAACTGTTACCTTGCTTGTTGCATTGAAGGTACAATCTCTTTAAAGAAAACACTATCTATATTAGAAAATACTATAAATGAATAAATAGGACACAAAAACACAAAAGTATCTGTATAAAGTCATAAAATAAATATTATATTTTATTAGGTCAGATATAGAGAAAGAATAACTATTTTAAGAGGTAATCATGAATCGAGGCAAATCACACAGGTATATGGATTTTACGATGAATGTTTACGTAAATATGGCAACGCTAACGTATGGAAATTCTTCACGGACCTATTTGACTATTTACCGTTAACTGCTCTGGTTGATGGTCAAATATTTTGTTTACACGGTGGTTTATCACCTTCGATCGATACTTTAGATCATATACGTGCTTTAGACCGTCTTCAAGAAGTACCGCACGAGGTGAGCGTTTATAATTGTCTTTCCAAATTTAAAAAAAGAAAGAAAAAAAAGAATAGATGAAACATTGTATTGTTTTAGGGGCCCATGTGTGATCTTTTGTGGTCAGATCCAGATGATAGAGGAGGGTGGGGTATTTCTCCTCGTGGTGCAGGATATACTTTTGGACAAGATATTTCAGAAACTTTCAATCATTCTAATGGCCTGACATTAGTATCGCGAGCCCATCAGCTAGTTATGGAGGGTTACAATTGGTATGTTTATTAAAATTGTTTATTTACGATTTAGTATGTACATTGTTTGATAAATATTTTCCTCGTTGTTTTATAAATATTGTAATATTGCGAAATTCTCTTCTTTTTTATATCTCACATACATAAATTTATGATTACAGGTGTCATGATCGCAACGTTGTAACTATATTCTCAGCTCCCAATTACTGCTATCGTTGTGGGAATCAAGCCGCGATTATGGAATTAGATGATGCTTTAAAATATTCATTGTAAATATAATAATTTTATAATCTAAACAGTATCACAAGTGAAGAAGAATATATGAATTATTTTCACTTATTCAGTTCCATCTAATGTTTCGTTTTTCGTTTTTCATTTTTACAGCCTTCAATTTGATCCAGCTCCAAGGCGCGGTGAGCCGCACGTTACTAGGCGGACGCCAGATTATTTCTTGTAAAGAATCAAATCCCCTGAATTATTTATTAAGGTAGGGGTATGAACATGTTTCAGGCTTCATAGCAATGCCACTGAATATAATTTATGATAGAACATCAATAAAGTGTGAGGTTGCAGCTATCCTTACGCATTACATTACATAGTCTCAAGTATTATATATCATGACTGTTTGCGGTGTCTTGTTGAGAGATGGCACACACAACCGAGTATTTTGCGTGTGTCCCACACCATACATGTAGACACAACATTAAATATATGCAAATAGAAAAAACAAACAATAATGTACACACGTACCAATTAAAAATCACGTATCGCATTGAATTCTACAACTTTTATTGTATCGCTTATGTATTTTTTATTATCAAGAAACGGAACAAAAAAAATGAATATAAGAAATAGTACGAATAAAAAACTGTGCATGGTATTATTTTGAAACCTTGAACAAATATTACTTTATAGAAAATTGTGTTGCAAATTGTACGAGCAAAATTGTTCGTTGCGCGTACTGAATAGAAACAACGTTGTTTAAGATTTCAAAAAGTGTATCAAAATGATAATAGATTATACTTAAAAGAGTGTGTCACATAATTATTCAAGTGTGAATGGAGCATGAAATGTTCCACTTGAGGGAAATATATAAAGGGTTGATGCAACCTGTGAATTTGGCATATACACATTGTGCCGTATGAACGATTCAAGAAATTCTTTAGCGTTTTCCAATCGTCGAAACCTTATTTTTTATAAATTTTATTTTTATAATTATCTTACCTAAAAAATAATTTAGCGCACGTTCGCCAGTCATGTTTATTCCGTATTTATTTCCTTTCAAGTTCAAACAGCTCATTGCTGTTCTTGCTCTTAATGTCTTTACGTTTCCTTTTTAGATCTCAAATTTTTAAATATTGTATTATAAATATCAAATGTAAATGTCATCGGTCACCTTATGTTTATGGTTTATGGTTTATGGTTTATCAAGATATATGATATTTGAGAATTAAAGAAAAACACTTCTGCATCAATCCTATCGAGACTTCTTAAGTGAAACACACACTTTGTACCGAATGAATTCATACAGTCGCAATCGTCGTTCGATTGAAAGTTAATTGCTTGGGAACCTACCGACAACTTTTTTACTAATTAATAAGTATAAAATGCTTCTGGTAAATAAACATGTGTAATGCAAGTTTAATGAATTTAATGTGTTGCGTCAGATCATTCATACTCGTCAATACACAAGCATTGTATACATGAGCATTGATTACGTATTCACAGAATACATAATTTCATAGGATTAACATGTAATTCGAGATGCATACGCATAATGAAACGATACAGTAGTAACAATAAAATGAAAAATGTATAGATGCACACTATAGCAATTTACTAAGACTGTAAATGTAAAAGAAAATAGCACAGAATTCAAAACCATATTGAAACCATATTGTGGATACAGCAACCTTTTCTGCATGATGCAGGACTAAGCATTTTTTCATTTTTGTTTTATACATTACACGCTAGACATATTTCTTGGGTTATGAAAGAAATAAAAATAAAATTAAAATTTCCTACATAGAGAGAAAAGAAAATTATGATATTGTAACAGGCGAGACAGATTGAGTTAATTAGAAGTATGCCTTTTAGTAATCAGTCATAGATTTTAGAGCTTGTATAGTTAATTTTGTATCTATCAGCTCTATTTATCCCCTTTTTTTTAAATATTTCATGCAAGGCATAAATTTCAATGTCATAAATATTTCGTACATGGCATAAATTTCAATCATAATTTCGATCATAAATAAACTTATACGTTGTAATTTTGTTAATTTTTTAAAATCAACACTTCAAAATCATGCGTCTAGTTATTTTCTGTTTCACTTTAATTTTGACATTAAATGTCGATATTTTATGTACTTACGTGGAAATTTTCATAAAATAATCGTAAATTAAATTAAGCTGAAAAAAAAGGATATACTTTTATCGATTGCCAATGCACATACATAAGTTGAAATTAAAACTCAAAATGTTTTAAACTTATTATTTATTATGTACATAAATTCAGGATAAAATCAGTTTTATAAGTGTATATAAGTGTTACACGCCACTATGTTGTATATATCAATTTGAAATAATATCTTTTGCAATGTTTTTATATAAAACGTGAAAAACTTTGAACAACTTACGTGACTTATGTGTGTGCACTTGGTTTTTAACTTTCAGCATACGCTCCTGGTTTTACGCATCTTGAAAATATTACATTGCAAATTTTAAATTAGCTTGATGAAGCAAGGTAAACAATATGCCTTCAATTAATATTATATCGTCTCATTATAAACGAAAGCAAGGAAAATAAAGAAATGTTATCATATTTAGAGTCTTACGTCATTTTTACACATTGAACTAATGTAATGCAAGACATACGATACGAATAAGACTAATTATTGGTCTTAAAGACTAATAAATAATAATTATTCATGTGTATTTCAACATTATATATATAAAGACTTTGAAAGTAAGTTTCTATAGAAATAGATAAATTTTTATGATTAAAGTCATATTTATAAATTATATAATCCTAGTGATACTTTAAGTATATGTACAAAAATAAACATTTATTACGAAGCAATTAATTGAAAAATAAACATTTCGAATTAAACCATCAGTGAGCTAAATTATTTATTACATGCATAGCATAATTTACTAACAAAGAATTTATTTACCCTAAAATTTTATCGTTGAAAATGACTAAAATATTCAAATATATGCAATAAATAAATGTCAGTGAGATGTGAGTAGAGTTAAAGTATGGCAAATTGTTGAGGGATATTCTGAATTTACTAAAAAAATTGATACACCGTTCAAGAAAATGAATAAAAATAGTACATGTTATTTTGGAAAAGTTTTCCAATTTCAGAGTAGGTAGGTAGTTTACATTTTCCAACGTTTTTGTTATTCTTTGCATTCGTTATTCTTTATCCGAGTAAAATTATAACGGTAATACATAATTTTGTAAATTCCAATTATTGAATAAATATGATCATCATCGCTTATTATTCACTTGAAATTAATTTCGTCATTAATAGGAACTCGATGATACAACAACTTTTTAAATCGGTTTAATTTTTTGAATGTATTGTACTGTTTGTTGTAGAGTCAAAGTTTGGGAACATCTTGCTTACTAATTAACTAAAATTATAATTTTTTTTTAATTTATTTTTTCTTTGCTGGTAATTATTAAGAAAATATGATCGTGGGACTCAATCGAGGGTAGTGATTAGAAAAAACATAATTTATTCGTGAAATTGAAATTACAATTTCTTCGTTTCAATTATTATATTTTTGCATTAAAATCTTAAAATACTAACTACTATGAATAAAAATACCCTGTCATATCACAATCTTTGGTCTTCAATAATTTTTAAATGTCAATAATAATTACAATTTCTAATTACAAGTAGCGTTGTTAGAATCTTTTCTAACTTTGCATATGCAATGTATTACCAAGTAACATAAATAAAATATAATTTTTCGTTAGTTTATGTTAGACAAATCGGTACCATCACGATGGTATAGTAGAAATCAATTACGATTTTCTATCAACAGGAATAAAACTTGATGGTAAAGATTCGCAGAACCACTACGATATTACACTTACAATATTAATGTACGCATATTTTATATATTCATAATATTGCATAAATTTATTGTACAAAAGTAATAAATTAAATTAAAAGAATTATCTTCCTTAGCCTAATATAAAAATCATCAAAAATATTCATGTCACAGTCAGTGACTCTCGAAAGTATTACATATTGTTAATAATACATTGAAATATAAGAATTAGATATGTTCCGGTTAAATAAATAAATTAGAATTTTAGTCCCGTGTCTAAATGTAGTAATTGTTTCATGATCTCGTACGTTGTAAAACTAACTGATACCATAGGAATAGCTCGTAAATAATTAACGCTCATTCCACGATATAGACCTTTTACGATACCATTCTCTTTATATATCATTTTTATAGTCTGTAACATGCTAGAACTAAAAATGAAATGTGTTGTTATTAAATATATTACATAAATTATTAATAGAGATAAAGCTCTTACTTCCCTTCTCGTACTGTAAAGTTGATATACTTACTTGCATTTGTGAATATTATGATTCATCATACCTAATTGCATACGTCTTCTAGTAACATCTAACGGATAAGAAAAACTTTGAGCAACAGCACCAGCAATACCTCCGCACAATAATCTTGCAGGTATTGTTAAAACTAAGCCACCTGTGATTATATTAACATTTGATTTTTATCAAATATTCAACTTATCAATAGGTATTAATTTATATTAGGGTATATATAAAATTAAATTTTATTTTAATATCTATAAAAATATTTATTTTAATAATCTATAAAAATTTAAAAATCATACCAGTGTTTCTATCACATTTTTCACAGAAATAATTTGCTGCATACTTCATGCAAAAATATTTAAGCTTTTCAAATGAATAAAATGAAAATCCTGCATATGGAATCATGCCAATAACAGTTGGCCAAAATCCTCTATACAATGCTCGAATGCCACCTTCCTGAAGTATTCAATGACACGATATCACGTTATTTTCATTTATAAATATCATTTCTTTTCTTTGTATCATACAGAGCGTTAGTAATATAAATTGATTCACATAATATTTATTGACACGTATACAAAAAATAATTAACTACTTTTAACTAAAGCAGACTGCTAATTTACATTCTTGTGCACTTTAACAAAAAATAAGTAATTTCAAATGTAGATTTCAGTTATACTTTTTTCTACATAGAAAATGTATCAATATACGTTACAATGATACTAATAGAATCCAATAGATTTCAATAGAATCCATTTGTAAATAAATTTTACAAATCTCTCGTTAGTTCTACGATAAGTATATAACATATAACTCACGTTTTTGAAAATTGTGATACCCGCATGTACGATTCCTACATAAAGATGTTCTCCGGCAACTTGAAAAGCAAGTCTTGCTCGAATTACGTCAAGCGGATATGTTAACGTGACTGCAGTAACCCCAGCTGCAGATCCAGCCACAAACTTATCTATATGAGTATGCGTTCCAAATAAACCACCTAAGTACTATTAAAAATAAAAAGAATCATAATTTAGTTACAATCTAGTCCATGTATCGAACTACTTGAAAAAATATTATTTATCTATTTCCCCTCATTGCAAACTGTATGCCTATTTTATATTTTATATTACGAATAAATGATTAAACATTTTTACAAACACATTTACATATATGTGTTTCTGTGTATATGCATTTCTGCATATTGCATACATAAAATCATCCAACAGTGAATCTAAGTTGTAAAAGCTCACCTTTAAATCATGAGCATGTCATTATATTATTAATAACAGTTACTTCGCTTTGCCCAGTAACCACTTTACCCAGAACAAATTAATATTATTTTTTTAATTGTTTTAATGCAAAAAATTACGAATGAACTAATAATTCGTACCTTCTTGTACGATTCAAACGTAGTAAATTGTGTTGCAGCGTATGGAAAAATTCTAATCATTTGAGCATAATTTCCTTTGTAAAGAGCAGTAAATCGTTCACGTTGAATAATTTCTTTCAATCCAGAAAGCACTCCTGTATAAAATAATGAGTCAACACTTTGACACTGTGCGTAACTTTTAAACACTCTTTTGCTCTTGCATTTCTTACCCAAATGTTTATAATGTTTATTATGTGCCTGTAATAATATCTTTATCCTGTCTAATGGTGCCACTGTTGTTTTCGAACACATTCCAGCTACTCCTATGAAACGTTTACTGTTGATAATTCAATGTTTATTTATTTATTTATTAAATTAAATTAAACAGCTTAAATTAAACAATACTGCCACGTTTTCTTAACAACAAGAATAAATATTATTCTAAAGTTAATAATAATAACCATCACTGGTAAAAGCTGATGATAAATTATTCATGTAAGAATACGTTTTAAACAAACAATCATTGAGTAACACTGAGTACATTATATCAACTAAAAATATATTCAACTTACCACCGGCAATTAAACTTTTTAACAAAAATCCATAATCCTTTTTGGATTCAATGCAAAATGCCATTTTTTAAAATTGTTTGTGTAACTCAACATGTAAATATTATATTGAGAGAAGTGGGTTAGAGCACACCTGTCGAACGAAAGACTACCGATTCAACTGCCTTGCACTCTTACCACTCACTCTCTCTCTCTCTCTCTCTCTCTGCGTTGATAACGGGTCTTTTAGTTTTTACTTATTTCTTTTTTTTTTATTTATACATCAGAAGTTTATTACACATCACAGGTTATGTTTTTTCAGTAATGTTCATTGCGCATTATTATATTAAGATATTTTCGACAGAAAAAAAATGAAAATAATGAATTATGCGTGAGAGCTATAAAATGAGTCGAAAATTTATTAGTTTATATTTACATATTTTACATTTACACGATACATATTTCCATTTGATTAAAAAGAAATCTCTTATTTATGGTTATTTTATTACCTACTGCTTATATTTACAGTTATTTTATTATCTCTACTATTATCTACTATTTGAAACATATAAACGAGACGTTTAATCTACATTCATCTAACGTCCGATATTTAATTTATTTGCTACAAATTCTACAATATCAAGCATTAGCTCGTGCTAATAACTTTCCAGTAAGTTATTTATTTAGCCATTAGTGTTCTACAAGAGAATGCTTCAACTGGAATAAAATTCCTTAAGATAATCAGCCTTAGGTTTAAGAATCGCTTCATCTTTCAAACTCACAACCCAACCAGGTTCAAGACCATAAAACAATTGTCTAGGATCTTTACGCTGCGTAAGCATTTCATAATTGGGACTGTGTTCGATCTTTGGTAATTCATAGCCATATTTCTGTGATAAAACGAAACGTTCGCGAGAAATTTCTTCAGGATTTGCTAAATATCCTCTTGTTTCTGCACTCGTGTAATATTCTAGACAATCTGACGGAGGCAAAAGTCTGCGTGGTATTGGCACTCCTAAACAGCGAACATATTTTAAATTATTAACGTTATCGAGTATCTTTCTAATTTTAACAGACTGTAAAAATTTACCGGCGGTAAAAAATCTATCAACATCCTTTATCACGTGTAAACAATGAATATCGTAGTACGCAGTGGTAATAGTACCACCATTTTTCTCAATTGCCGCAATTACAGGTTCGCTGGCCCATTGAACTTCTACATTGACTTTTGCGTTGAAGTTATCAACTCCCTGAAACGTGAATTTAAAGCTTGAAAATTTCAGAGGAGGCTCGATCGTTTAATATCTCCGGGCAGATAAAAATACAGATTTAAATACAACCTCGTCCGTAAGATGAACACCCGAGTGTTTCCATTCCACTTGAAAGTCGTACAATCCCGTGTTGACTATAGATACGAGGTCAATAGGTTTAGACGGATCTAGTCTATTTGTGTCGATAAACATTTGCAGTTGTTGCAAAGATAAAGGAGGGTATTCTCTTCTTAAACTACAATACACGTAAAACAAAATGACACCTGCCTCGTTTCATCTTTTGGTGATTTACAACAGCTTATAAATTCAGATGAAAATTAAACAACTTACTGATGCCCTTTATAGTATGGTTCGTAACTAAATCTAAGGTAAAACGGGTTGTTTCCAGTTTCGTATCCAGTTCGCGTGAAATTTTGTCTTTGGCCAGATCCTTTATTGCCATCTCCGTGTTTGTCTCCACCGTGTTGACCTCGACCACGTTTCGACTATTTTAAAAAAACACGTTTCTTACAAAATAATTATCAAACGAAACTTGTATATACTTATAGGAAATTGTAATATTACGCACAATCAAAGTAATTCAATCTAAAGTAATAAATATATATTGTTCGAGTCGAACAACGTGACTTAGATTAGATTACATGTTACGCGAAACTAGATATAAAAATTAAAAAATATTCTTGTTAGAAATGCTATATTTCTCATTCAGAAATTCATACAAAGTTAATTAATTTCAAGCATATTGAAACATAAACACGTAACGTCAAAATAATACTAACAGGCTTATTTGCACCAGGATTATTTCGAATGTTATTTAAAGCTACTCTGGGTAATGTTCGTAACATCGACAACGCTAAATCTTTCCCTCGTTTACCGGCCATTTTTATTAGTTTCTTTTTTCTTTTTTTTTTTTTTTTTTTTTTCAAAGTTTTACGTATCTTTCTATTAAAAGTGGTAACTGCTTATTTCCAATTTCCTCAGACTTTGGAGAATGACATAACCTCAATAGCAAAATCAATATCGGAAGGCTAGTTCTCATGTAAAAAGGATGAATATTAAAGCTTTGCATTATTAATAAGTAATATTGCGCAATAAATTTATTACGGCATATAGTCATATATTATTATCGTAGCATATATATCGTCATATATTTAGTCGTATGAATAAACATTTTAAGTTATGTTAATATTATATTTAAATATATGTACGTGTTATCATCTCGGCAAATATACGGCGAATATTAAGATGAATTTAATTTATCAATTTCAATATTTGAAATACACGTTGCTTTTAAATTGATGGAACATACTACACATATACATTGAGCATAGTTCTATATTTTAGACAGACGAGTTGCACATCTATAGAACGTATAAACTCTGACGATATATATATCATCGGAAGAAGAGAGAAGTAGCCAGCCAAGTAGCTGTTCTTTTCGTTCGACGCTTTGCTGGATGCGGGACGTGGGCGGGAATCCGTTTCAATCCATAACTTAGACTGTTTTAAGACAATTAAAAAATGACGGAAACTCTTCAGTTGAGAGGGACACTCAGAGGGCACAATGGTTGGGTCACTCAAATTGCGACGAATCCGAAATATCCGGACATGATATTGTCTTCTTCACGTGGTAAGTAGCCACGCAGCGGTCGGTCGGTCGGTCTACGTTCTTTGCTATTTTCTTCTTTTTTCACTTCTGTATTTACTTTACATTTACTTTACATTTGCATACTGCCTAAAAGCACTTTGAAAAATATAATTTATCATCATTATTCGTTTGTGTTTTGTTAATTCGAAAGGAAGAGGTAGTTCGATGCAAAGCGTGTGCGAAATATGTACAAGAGTATTATTTATGCATTTTGTTTGTAGATAAAACTTTAATCGTATGGAAGTTGACACGTGACGAAGCGAATTATGGTATTCCGCAGAAACGCCTGTACGGCCACTCACATTTTATTAGCGACGTAGTGCTATCGTCAGATGGTAATTACGCGCTGTCGGGTTCATGGGACAAAACTCTTCGGCTTTGGGACTTGGCCGCAGGTCGTACTACGCGACGATTTGAAGATCATACCAAGGTGTGAAATTTTCCTTCTCATCTGCCTTCTCTATGGTCGTCATCTGCTCACGAGATATATATACGGAAGCTTTTTCTTTTCAATTTTTTTTTTATTGAATGCCATTTGGCAGAAGATCGTAACTACGCGAGTGTCCGGGAAATGTACTGAAGCTTTTTTTTATATATTTTTTTTTCTATTTAATAAATAGAAGAGGTGGGCGAATTAAATATAGAGTGTCGTAAGTACCGATTACGTCTGATGCATGACTTTAATATAATATTATATAATTGCAAGTAATCAATCGCCAAAATTATATTACTGTGTTATTAATAGGATGTTTTAAGCGTCGCCTTTTCCGTGGACAATCGTCAGATTGTTTCTGGTTCTCGAGATAAGACGATTAAATTGTGGAATACGTTGGCCGAGTGCAAGTATACCATTCAAGACGATGGGCACACGGACTGGGTCAGCTGCGTACGTTTTTCTCCAAATCATTCCAATCCCATTATTGTTTCTGCTGGTTGGGACAAATTAGTCAAGGTATGCCAGCTGTACGATATATTGACCGTTTCTTTCAGCGTGTGACTGTTTGATTTAACGTGATGTATACATTTTCATTAAATTCATGATATCTGTGAGTGTAAGCGGATATGGGACTGATCTCTCTTCAAGTCGTAAACTATCTTTATTTTATTGGTTAATTTGAATTTTTTGCGAGTTATAAAATGATGTTGCAGGTATGGAATCTGACAAACTGCAGACTGAAAATCAATCACAGTGGACACACTGGGTATCTCAATACAGTTACCGTCTCTCCCGACGGATCGCTTTGTGCCTCTGGTGGTAAAGTATGTATCAGAAAAATATGTCGATCGTTTAACAATCGTCCGTTACGTTCGGTCATTAACGATAAATGTATAAATTATCTATCGGGTTGAAAACCAAACGATTGCAAAATTCTTGAAACTTTGATTAAGAAATCACAAGTGTTTTCTTGTCCTTACAGGATTGCAAGGCTATGTTGTGGGATTTAAACGATGGAAAACATCTCCACACGTTAGACCACAACGACATTATTACAGCGTTATGCTTCAGTCCTAATCGTTACTGGCTTTGCGCTGCGTTTGGACCCTGGATCAAGATATGGGATCTTGAAACCAAAGAAATGGTCGAAGAATTGAAACCAGAGGTAGTATCGGCGACGAGTAAAGCAGAACCACCTCATTGTCTATCTCTGGCATGGTCTACCGATGGGCAAACGCTTTTTGCCGGTTACTCGGACAACACTATCCGTGTCTGGCAAGTTTCTGTAACTAGCCGTTAAGGATTTTAGACTGGAATTTAATAAAAACAGGAAAAAGAGAAGAAACAAGCGTTTAATTTATTTTTACATGTACGATACTTTTTTTTTTACACACGGTCAACGATTAAAAGCCTTACGATTTTTCACTCGTTTTCGAATTTTTAATCTTTTCTTCAAACTGTTTAAATTCTTTTTTCGCGATTTGATCAGTTTCATCTTCTACTTGCACTACTCCAAGTACTTCTGGTATGTAAAATTGCATCATGTTTTGAACTCCGTTCTTCAAAGTGACCACAGAACTTGGACAACTTGTACAGGAACCTTGCATCTTCAATTTCACTATCCCTTCTTCAAAACCCTGTACGCGTACGTGTTGAAAATGTTATTATCTTCGCGATAATTTAAAACGCTACTCATTTACTACAAAAACAAGAATAAGCAAAAGCAACTTATCGCACGTTTATGCTACCATTAATTATAGAGACTTCAGATAAAAATGTAGAACACGAGATGCTTGCTTTCACGTACGAATTTCAATTAAAAGACAGATCATTAGCCACAATTTTCAAATTTGCTCGTAACTTATTACTTTCTCTATACCGTGATATATTTTAATTTAAAAATTACGTACCATAAACACAATGTCACCTCCGTCCTCCTGTACCGTTGGTCGTATTCGAGTATCTAGCAATTCTTTAATCATTTGTACTATTTCGCTATCGTCTTCGCTAATTTCTGCAACAAACAAAAAAATATTATTCGTAATACATAAATAATAATAATAATTTCTTGTATTTTCTACAACTATTTTTCTTATACATACTTTCTTATCCTTCTATACTATTTTAATGATACAATTTTCTTATAGTTCTGAACGTATAGTTATGAAATATATATTGTTGTACACGGAATATAAGTCAGAAAAATCTATTGATTGATATTGCTGAATGGTTTTTGAATTTGATTCATCTATGCACGTGAACTGAAAAGCAAAGAATAGAAGAGAGAATCTTACGAGTGTCTGCTGCTGGCTGTTCGTCGGTTAATATGGGTAAACCAGTTGCAAAAAAATCCATTATAACAGCAAATATCTCTGGCTTCAGTAATTTCCACTCAACATCTTCGTCCGATTTTGTTATTGTAATGAAATCTGGACCAAAAAATACAGATTTCACACCGTCGATGCGAAATAACATTTTTGCAAGAGGTGAACAATATGCATCCGTAGCATTAGGGAAATCCTTAGTCTGGCCTGGTTCTAATACCTTGACTCCAGGTAGAAATTTTAAACTATTAGGGTTTGGCGTATCTTGCGTTTGTACGAACATTGTACGTTTTTGTACAATGTTAATGAACGATGTTTCGTTAGATAGCAGAATTGACCTCCTCGCTACGTGATTATTGTTATTCACGTATACACACGTAGCATGATCCTTAAGAACTCTGCAATATTAATAACAAATAGTGCAAAATTCATCCTTTCGATGAAGGTTAAAGTTTATTAACTCACTTGGAGTATCGATACGTTGAATATGTACGTAAAAATCGTTGATTAACACGCAATGTGTTTCTTAATATTTTATCCATTATTATGTTAATTGACGTTAATTACGCTTTTCATTGTTATCGTTATACAGGTTTCCTGGTTCGTTCGTACTGCTGCTTCTTCTTTACGTGCTTGCTTAATTTATCTATTAATGTACAGATTATTTTTATATTCTTTGTTATGGAATTTTATGTTATTGCACGTACGTAACGGATATGACGTTGACAAAATTTTATTAACATCTATATCTATATAGAGTTTTTAAATGACAACCACGTCTTCCGATATTTTCAGGTTATGTAAACTCAATACCAACAATAACCAATACGATGTAAAGGTGTAAACAAATTAATAAATATTCGTTTAACGTTATATATTGTTGTATATGTATTTCACGTACTCGATTGATTGTACGATACATTCATTGTATTAACTTAACACTTACATAGTTACGTGCAACAACTTTCTTTAACTAAAAAAATTACACTGGTAGAAAAATAGGAATACATTGGGAAACAGGAATTTATATTATTGTTATTATCTTAAGTTGGGATGGTTTTTCATTGTAAAGAAACAAAAAGAAAATTATATCAACGTGCTCTCAGTAACAATAAGTAAGGTTTATTTAGTCTAACATATAAGAAAATATCAGAGTACAACAGAAAAATATGTACCGCTTAATCAAACGAATAAACAGTAATATTTTTAACCTACATTTAATATATTATTTGAAGTAGAGTTAATAAGTTTACTGAACATTAGTTTCAAGCAGCTTAAGACATTACATTACATTACATTACATTACATTACATTACATTACATTAAATTAACTTAAAATTAGATGATATTGTATTAACATTGGATTAGATTGTATCGACGTGAAAAAGCTTGATTCTTCTACGTAACGTAAGTACTTTGGTTGGTTGTAAATTGTCGTTTATACAAAACTTTCTCGTTACAGCGTAAAAAAAGTTGTGTAAGTTGTTGTCTTAAAAAAAGCTAAGCAAATACCCAAAGTATGTGGTATAAAACAAAATGAAAAGCGAGCGAACATATGTACAATTTGATAAACACGAAGCAGCAGATTGGGAGAAATCCTTTTGTTTATCAGGTTGCGATACACATAAATTTTCACAATCTTCATTCTCGCATATATCACAAAGTGTAGACTTTCGTGGTTCGTAAAATACTCTTGCTCTTCTTGCTACAAAACATGTTACAAAAAATCGTTGGTTAATTAAAGTTACAAAGTTAAGTAATAGAGTAAGACGAATCAATGAATTGAAATTTTTGTAAAATATTACATTAACTTATTTATACGAAATAGTTAATTGACTGCCGTGATAATCGTTGGTATCCAGAAATACTGGATTTATTAATCAACTTTTTATATATCGTAATTGCGCTAAATGTATAAATGACTTTCACGAGCAAAATATATGTCAATACGTTAGAAAATGATTCATCAACAAACTTACACGAATCGTAATAATCGTATATAGTAACTGGTACTGGTTTTTGTTTCGCCACTTTATGCGTTCTGAATGCGGATACTGTAGGACAGTATTCTTGTCTATTCATCTGTAAGATGTTAGTTAGATGTTTGATTGAATTCTAATGTCTAAGACAGCTTGACAATATAAATATTTTGTTATATATACCTCGTCAAAATATAGCATCACGACCGTGTCTCCGTTCTTAGTTTCCACTCGTTTCACGTTCTGTGATACTTCAAGACTAGGTAATGATTCCTTATCTACTGTAAAACCAGAAGGCAAAGTAACTTCCATCACAACCATATTGCTTACATTCGCTTCCTTGGTCGGAACAAATCTAGCGACAAACATGTTAAATACATAACATAACATAACATAACATAACATTTCGTAATATTAATAAAATATCGAAAGAACGAAGTAAAACGTACCCGGAACAGATTGAAAGTTGCAAGTGATTGGCATTGGAATTTTTATCTACTTGAGGATCCAAAGTGAACAGCGGCCACGCTCCAGTTACATTTACATTGTATTTGTACGTAACTTGAACCAGAGCAAATCCATTTCCAGCAGCTGTTATATTAATTAAGCGTGTTTTCTTCGGAAGCTTGAGAAACAATAAATATATTTATTTAAATCATTTACTTTTTTTTCCCCCGGTCTTTTTTGCAATTATTTTTCGAGATGCTTAATGCTTAATCGTTAGAATTAACATATTCGAATACACAACTCGAACTACTTACCACTTGTTTTTGAAGTATCATGGAGTTATCAGTATTTATATTCATTTCATTTTGTCCACCTTCGTGCACGAATGTTATAGAAATGGCATTGGTTTTTGTTATTAACTTTTCACCCAAGTTCGCCAAAGCTTGTATCCCAATTACGGTATCCTAAAAGTTGTTTATACAAATGTAGCAAGCTCGAAATGTATATATCGTTAACAACTTTTTAAGATTTTTATCAATTTGACGTTAATACCTGTGTTGATGCAAAACCGCCTTCGGCATTTCTTTGTTTTACAAGCCATTTCATTATAGGTATCGAATCAGCGACTAAATTACGCCTTAGATAAGTTAACAAAGCGTACGATGTCATTTCAACGTCGACAGATCGTGGCAGAGAATGATACCACGGATTTTTATCGTTTACTGGTACAGGCTTGCTCCACCATTTAGTATCTTTCTTGGCCGTGGCTTTAGATTCTAACAGATTAAATGCCGCAATCTCGTATGGATGTTTTGCCAAATTTAAAACATACACGCATATACTCAAAGCGTAAACATCGTCTAGATCGTTCACGTTACGGACGATGTAATCAATTCCTTTATTTATGGTGTTTCTGTATTTTCCATTAGAATCCTGTAACATCGAAATGAAATATCATTTAACGTCACAAGTGTATCAAGTATATTCCATCTTTCTCGGAGGAGAAAGAAGAAGATCGAAGCTATAGAAAAAAAAAAAAAAAAGAGAAAAATTGTTCGATGAATAAAGAAACATATTATACGAGTGCAATAGTATTTTTACGAATCGATTGACGAAGAGAAGTGCAAGATAAGTATCCTCTGTAAAAAGGATACTTATCCATATACTTACTGAATTTTCGAGAAAAGCAATAAGAGTGAAGGCTGTCAACGCAAGACCTTTCGCAGCACCACCTTGCATGTCTCGATGACTAACTCTTCCTACTTCGGGGAAACTTCCATTAGGAGCTTGATTATTTGATAACCATTGCAAAGCTTCATCTATTATTCTGTCTTCGATTGGGATATATGCAGCAGCTTGTTTGAAAGCTTTTGCCACGAAAGCGGTGAGCCTAGCGAATAGAAAAGGTCTAGTAAGTAAAATAAAATTCATAAATTTTATAAAACAATATACGTTAGTGTAATAATAGAATAGAATGTAATTTCACAATTGAATACTTATATACCATGTACTTCCATTGCTATCTGACATGCCAAATGCGCTAAATGATCCGTCATTATGTCTGTAAGTTAATTCCCTTTGATAGCCTATTTCTGTATATCGAAGAGCCTTGCTTTCTACCGCTTGTGTCAATTGATTTGTGTTCTACGAGTAAGTTTTAAATGTTAATTTCTCCGTTATATTGCGTATAATTAATTATACGCGTGTCTACGCGTCTTATATATCGACTTACTTTCAGATAATTCAATATCATTATATTTGGAACAAATTTTAACATATTTTGTTCACCGCAACCGGATGGCATTTTAATTAAATTTGCCACATTCAAAATACTTGGACCCAATATATCTCCTAGAATAAAAATATAAAAAATAATGTTAAGACGAACTCAATGATGTATTTGTGTAAGATTACACCGTAAGATTACATTTTTGAAATGTTTTGTTTGTTTTTATTTCATTTTTTCACTTCTTCGAGCGGTTATGATATTTTACGAAACGGTCTCTGTGGTCTCTTTTAAGCATCGTTTTTAAGTATTAATAAAAAAAAAAAAAAAAAAAAAAAAAAAAAAAATAATGTTAATTTTAAGTCGAATTTCAATTATTTTAAGGCTTCGTAGCCTTACCCACTGCAGATATTTCAACGTGTTCTGAACCTGGTACTGCATTTTTTGGTATATCAATTGCAACATTCATCGACGTGTTTGTTGTACTTCTGAGATCTATAAAAGTAGCTTTGTTCATATACTGCGTTTCTCCTTCGGCCTGCACATAAATTAATTAAAGAAGAGTAAAAAAATACAAATTTCAATTAACGAATAAATATAATTTTTATAAAAAATAATTTACTTTAACAAGTAGTTTACGTTCCACACTATCTCCAGCTAGTACGCTACTTGCGGTCGCCTTAATCGTTACATATCCCAATTCTCGTGGAACAATCATGAACGAGATACTACTTCCAGAATTAGCTTTCACTTCCACTTCCTTCTTACGATATAATTCTAATTCTGAAATATTTTTTTACAATTTGTTTATCACGTTATATCACGTTATATCACGTGAACACGAAATACGAAATCAAATTGTAAGCTTTTGCACTTACTTGGTACATCCTGAACTTCGTTGGACATTTCTGCGAAATCAAACTGACCCTCGTTTGTTAACAAAACTTCAGCCACAACATTTTTGTTCATATAATTAAATACGACAATTTGGATAGCAACGATCTCTCCTCGAATTACAGAGTAAGGAAGATCCATGGAAATAAAAAATGGCCTAAAAACTTTTAGCTGCAAAAAGTAGTTTTTCCCTTTTCATATTTCATCAGCGTATAAATTTTACAATTATCATTATTATTTACATAAGTAAGCATTTCGTAATCACCTTTCGCGGCTCTTCTATAAGACCTAATCCATGCACGTCATTTACAGAAAATGCAGTGAGCACCCATGACGTAATTGAATCAGGCACGTTTCTCTTCAGCTCATTTTTTCCCTCGTATCTATTTTCAATCCACAATTAATCTCTCGTTTCACAATTTATTTTATGCTAAGGGTAACGTAATAATTTACAAATTTACTTGCTAACGAACAAATCTACTTATAACATTGAATTTAATGTTTCGAATAAAGTTAATAAAATAGTTTTCCTTGATATAATAACTTATCTGTTCAGAAACAACAGCTTGTTTGTAGGATACTCAGTAACAGATATGTTTATTTTATGAAAACATATTCGTTAGATATGAAAGAACGAACAATTGGAAGATGATACAATTCGAAGCAACATAATTTAAAGTATGCAAGTATCAAGAATATATTCTATTACTGATCGTGCGTATCAATTATGCAGTGAGAGTGAATCATCTAGCTCTGTTGCTTCAAATTACCAGTTACACGAAATAAAACTGTTTCAAATAAAATTCATACGATGTCCAAATAGTATAATAATTATGCAAGTTTCTGTAATTTTATTTTTTAATACACACAATGTGTAATATTTATTCTGTCGATTTAAAATAGCATTTTAAGAAATTATTAAATAATTAAATAGTCTGTCAAACGTTTTGAAAGCACATGCATTCAAAAAAAAAAAAAAAAAAAAAATAGTTACCGAAAAATTCTTTAAATAACTTTTAACGCGAGAAGCGATCAAAACGTTATCTATTACAGTCAACATTGCAAATGCGTTGTCAATCAATTATATTGAAAATTTTCAAGAGTTACACTTTCAAAGGTTCTTCTTCCACGGAACTACTATCGTAATATCGTAATTTCGTATAAAATTCGAATCGAATGGTTCATACGAAATATATTTAAGAGACTGAAATAAATTTAACTCGATCTTAATATTCTGATAAATACATACGTGCTCCTCTTAACAACAATTGCTAGCAATTATGAGTAATCTAAGCTAACAGAGCTGATCGATTCAAGGACACCCAGAATATTCCAGAATATTTATTTCTACAAAAGTAGTCTATACTCGAAACAAAAGCATGACCCATGAATATCACTTGTCAAACAATGTATATAAAGCATGTACATGAAGCTTTATAAAGTATATGAAAGTATATGAGATAAATACCCTGCAGAGAAGTTTGTAAAAAGCCAAGTGTTTAAGATGTCATGCATTAGGAATACACGGGGCTTATTCCAAACAGGGGGTGGGATGCGAGAGAAGGCATAAGGACCTGCCAGTGGTGGTCTTGTTGCTAGTTTGTGCGTAACAGGTGGACCAAGGTCTGGTCGAAGTGTGGATGCCCCATGAGATGAGCCTGTTATTCTACCTTCCAGTATTCCCGGTTGTTCTGTAATCCAATTCTATTGTAATATTGTATTATATCAGCAGCACAACCAAGGGAATGAAGAAAAAAAAAAAAAAAAAAAAAAGAAAGAAAAGAAAAAAAAAAGGAAAAAGAAAACGTAAAAACCTACTACCTACAGAGACTAATCTTCTAATCTTTTATCATGTTTTATTATATAATATTTCTTGTATTTCACGTTATATAATAATACTAATATGATTAGGTTTTATATGATTAGGTACGTTGCAGAGAATGTTGAAATGAATGAAATGAGTTGTAACAAGTCCATCACCGTGATATAATATATAATACTACTAAATCCCATAAAGCACGTCGAATAAATATTAGTAAATTCATTTGTTAAATGAACGTGTTAAGTTTTTTTAGACAAACAACACATATATAGTGAATTATATTTACTTAATGAGTTATATCTTATGAGGTATTGCTTTAACGAAATGAAAAAAATGTTCTCTCAGCAGGTAAAAATTTTCAATGGTATTACCCAGCATCAAGCGTTTGCCAAAGCCAAGTTTCAGGGAAATTCTTGCGTACTTTCGTCTTCTCTGATGGCAATGCAATTGAACTGAAACCTCCAACAGCTGATGGAAAGGCGAACTCTAGAGCAGATCTGTAGTATACTATACAGACATAAGCCTTGTTAAGTAATAAATACGTGAACTGATTTTAACTAAAGATTAACTCGACGGTAAGTATTACTGAAAAATTAGAAACATTTTTTTCGTTCTAATGTTGTAAATAAATAAAATGTTGTCGACTAAATATGTTATTGCATTAGAAAATCACATGTAGTAGATAGGTATAAAATAATATTAGTGATTAACTTGACCCATACAGAAAACACTTTACTTACGAATTTGGAAGTTTTCGTGAACATATGCATTTGTTATGACGATGGCACCACTTTCCTGTTAAATAATATTTATATCGACATTAATGAAAAAGTATAAATATCCATCGCAAACGAAATAATTATAATTCATTTACTGTAAAAACATCTTTTGCCGTAGCCGAACCAGGATACCATAGGTATCGATCAAAAACTGAATCTGCGTAAGGTGATTCACGAGTATTATCGTACGATTTTAGCTCTTTGTACACTTGTTCCTACAAATGAAAATGTGTTGCAATTATTTATAATTGAGACAATGCTTGAATTAACGAGAATTATCCATATTATATTATATTATATTATATTATATTATATTATATTATATTATATTACGTATGAGATATCATTGCCGGATTTCAAAAGTATAGATCTTTGATCTATGCCTAATAATCCAACGTATGAATTTGGTTTTGAGGTAATAACTAAATTGACACTATCTCCCGGTACAACTTCTTCAGACGTCATTTTAATATCAACCTTCAATAAAGATCAGGCTATTAGTATTCTAATTTTTATTTTTGTGTAACTCGTATTCGTCAAATTTTGAACTTACAAAATTTTGAAGCACTCCTTCTAATTCTACGTCTAACGCGTCTGCAATAACTTCTCCATCGTCTCCTATATAATATATAATTATATGCGCAGTAGGAGCCATAACGTACGTTGCCAAAAACCTAAAATGTATATTTTATGAAATATAAATATTAAATATAATAATAAGAGGAAAAGGATTATTTTCTAATTTTAGATATTAACAAATATTTACTTAAAGCTCGTTGTATGCTTATTTTGAACAAATATGGAACCTGCATCCAGTATATCGCCGCGTCCGAATATCTCATAATTGATATATTTCAATGGCGTTGTAGAATTTACTTCAATTTCTACATCTCGATTAACCTTATTATACAAAAATATCTTATATATATTTTTGAAATATTGATTTTCATAATAATAATATAGACAAAATAATCTAGACAACGAAAAGGTGATCATACCGTAGGCTTTTCAGTTTTCAAAATAGCTTGTATGTATTCGTTATTTTGTGACATTGCTTGGTTTATCGATGGGAACCATTCGTAAAGATTTAAATATTGAGCCTATTTGTAATAATTTTTTTCACGATTATTTAGTTAATTGTTAAACGTGTGATATTATATTATTCGTATAAATGTTTTTGTATTCGCTATATATGTATTTTACCTCAATGTTTAAAGGATATGACATGTTGTCGTTAGTTTTTGGTGGATAAAAATTCAATTCTACCATTCCATTTTCGTCTAACGTGTCAGAAATATTTGTATACGTAGAATGATTATGAAAAACGTAAGTATATCCATATTTTACTGTAACAAAATTTTTGTTGTCTCTCACCGGTGTTCCATCGTGATATGTTAATTTTATCTATAAACATTTTCTTTTAATATTACATTTACGCACGATTTTAACAGATTATCTCAATATTCAGAATATATATTGCGATGTATAATTCTGTCTTTACATACGTATGCTGTATATTTTAATCCTGGTTTGTAGTATTCCGATGTTTTTATCAAATCCATTGTGTATTTATGTTTATGTAACGTTACATGCGCAGAAGTATTCTGTCTTCTACCAGTTAAAGATTCCTCTACCGTAACATCAAGCATCACTGGTCTTTCGTAATCATCAGTGAGCCTGTGACGAGAATGAAAATTGGATTACATATACTTTCTTTGCATATTTTGCATATTTTGCATATTTTGTTAAAATATACACACTTCAGTTCGTCGTGAATGTCAAAATCAACAATCACTTTCCCATCGATAGGAATCACTTTTCTTACAGGCTGTTGATATATTGGTTGTATAACGCCAGAAAATATATCAGGATAAGCTGTAACAGTTGCTTCTCCTTTCACTGCCTTGCCATAAGTATACCTAAATGATTTGCACTTTGAAATAAATAATTTTTGTCAAATTTTTTAGGAGAATACTAAGATATCATTGAATAATATCATTGAATGGCATTGCAATGGAATTGTACGATATGGGAAACAAATTGAAAACACTTTCTTCTAATATACTTAAAGTCTGTAAAAAATTCGTCAAACTATTAGAATTCACTTACTTGGCATAGATCGTTGCAGTGATTTTTGATTCTTTAAACGTAGAATGTTTGGGAGTATCAATTGTCACTTCAAAATTAGGTAACACATATTCGGCAACTTCAAAGTTTTTTTCGAACGTTTGATCGCCAACATTTACCGTAATTTTCCAAGTACCTAAAACTGGATATTCAGACAGTTCGATTTCCCCGCTAAAAATCCCATGTGTTACCGGCGGACGATCCCATTGTTTAATTCTATTTCCTTTTCCATCCTATATATAAATGTTGTGGTGTAATGTTAATTAATAATCGAAAATTCTATTTAAGTTTTACTTATTACGCAGCATTTGTTACTCAATTTGTTACTTACCGTGACATAGACATTTACTAATCTTTCAAGCGTAGGCCTAAGTCTGGAATTCAACAAAATACATCGAAACATAACTTTATTTCCTGGTTTGTACATTGCTCTGTCAGTCTGAATGAAGACTGAATAACTTTTCGGAATAAACTCGATCGACTTTGACTGTGAAAATTCTATTCCTGACAAACCACGTGCAATTAATTCATACGCACCAGGAGTAATATCGCCAATCTACAACATTTAAAAAGAAATTAATGAGATGAACTAT